>ML824612.1:107172-129985 GCA_009831015.1 Picea engelmannii | reverse complement strand
CACATGACACCATGAAGCTCTTGAATTTAGGTTCCCTGGGAAAAATTTCATTCTGAATTTTCCCAATTATTGCTATTAATCATCCCTATGATAACTTTGAGCATGAATTCAACCTAAATTCGCTCAAAAATTGGGGATTTAACCCAATTTCACTAAATTTCACTTTATTTTCTCCATGGCAAATTCTACAACTCTATAATTTACCCAAATTCAGGTCTCTACATGCATAGTAGATATCCAATTTGGGGATTTTTAACCCCCAACACTTAATTTATCCAAATTGTCAATTTTCCCCAATTTCACCTGAGGAAAATTTTGACTTATAATTCCAAACATTCTCAAAATTCTGCTTTTGTGCACATATGTTTGGCCCATACTACTAGCCCAATGTTGTAACTGCACTCTAATACCAATTATAACATACCCACCATGTTGAGTACCTCAAGATCACAATATTGAGTGGATTTCAAACCCAAATATCATTTTTAATAAATCAAGAAGCAAGCATGCAACGTGATAAACAACTCATGCAATTATTTAGAAAACACTAACATATGCAAATGGAAATTGTTCATTAACAAAAATACCAATAAATAGTAAATATCACAACAGAAATATAATACAGAAAGAACAAAGAAATTATCTTTATCAAATTATTACATCGACTAACTACATACATCAAATGTTCCACCTAACCATAGATCACATTGCTCTAGCTCTCTCAATAGTAGGTTACCACCAATATGAGGTTATGAATCCACAAGGATGGGTGCCTAGGCCAAATATAAGTCTCAAAATATTCCATCTATCAAGATCTCATATTTTTCTCAATAACACAACAATCCCAACTTATCAATTCTCTTTCCCCCTCAGCCTACACAATCCAAAGAAAGGAATCCCCTTCTCTACAATGTAGTCCCTTAGGTTATTCCACTTATTTCCAAGCCTCCAATACAAATTGGCTAGGAAATCCCAATGATGGAAGCTCCAGGGATTCTCAGTTGTGGATAGTTATTTCTCAACTTCCATCATTCTCATTCACACATGCATCATTTTCCTATTGGATGACCAATACGCTCTTACAACCAACTGGAAATGGCTCTCTACCTCTAGCCTCTCACCCCCATGCACAAACAAGAACAAGAATGAATAAGGAATGATTGGGGAGCCCCCCAACAACCAAAATCATGGTTTATATATTTTTATGCAATAATGCACCATGTGGCTTCCCCAAGAAACTCACATAACTACTTTTCTAACTAATTCCTAGATGTTTTTTTTAATAAAATATTATAATTTGGCCTAGTCCCTTTAACCCCCTCTCATATAGAATCATAGCCTCCTGTGAATCTGTCATTTTCCATCTACAGTTGGTGATGTATTTTATTATTAATATTCAATGCTATTACATTGCTAGGCTCTCCTGCCTTTCAACATGCAAGTTCTTTGGCCTAATATCACACAAGCGCTCCAACCCAAAACATATTGGCCCACAAACCTAAATTATCATACGTACATATACATATACAATTATGGATCCAACTAGGGGTATTACATATAAACATTTTAATGCCTCAATATGTAATAGAATTCTATCTTATTGAATCGTTGAGCTTATTGAAGTATTCATCACACTAGGTAGGCTAGGTTTGGTCTCTTGGGGATACATTTGTTTATAATTTCTCTTAGAGTGACCAGACAATCTCCCATGACTATTTCCACATGAATCCTTTGGTATTTAAGGAGAAATAGGCCTTTGTATAGGGATAATTCATTAGATTCATTTTTCATGGTAGTTCCAATCCCCCAAGCATGTTTTACTTCTTGGTTTCCTTTAGAATCGATGATAAATCCCCTTGCACTTTCCACCCTTGAATTATAATTATAATAATTTTAGTAGTAGTTATAATTATTAATAGTTTATCAATTATAAATATTGAAAATTATAATTAATAATAATATAAATATTAAATTATAACAATAACAATAATAATAATAATTTTTAATTTTTAATAATATTAATTATGTTTTTTTTTAATAACTATTATAGTTATTATAATTATAATAAGTATAATGATATTGATTAATTTTCCAATGTAGTTATTGGTGACAATTTAATGATATCATAATGCCTACACAATGTTATAGTGGTATTAGAACAACACTCCAAAATGCAAAGATGACACTTCATTTGTCATAGTGTCGTAATCTATGGCAGTAACATGACACATGGATGATGTGTCATTTGTCTTAGAATCATAAGACATGACGTTATTATTTCTGATCATTGATACAAATGATGCAAGCATGATTCGGTCACCACATGTGTGATATGGGATGATGTGTAGTTTATCTTTGCATTGACACAGATGATGCAAGATTGACACAACACTAAAAAAACAAAAAATTGAAAAAAAAAAAAAAACGAATTGTGTCACTTTCCTTGTGCATTTCTAATATAAATTGAAAAAAGGGCCATCCCCCTCATTTCATTTTCACATGAGGGTATGGGGAAAATATTCTTGGAGCTTAAATATATTTGTGAGGGAACTCAATAGGAGTAGGCACATGAGATGTGTGGGGCATCACCAAATCTCTTGGATTCAAAGGGAAGTTTTTTGTCATTTGCCCCCATTTTTAAAAAAAATTGCATATTTAAGACAAAATGGGATTGAGCTTTGGAGATAGTAAGTGGGATTTGGATTTCAATTATTAGAGATGGTTTTTCCTTCCTTTCCCTTCAATTTTTTTATTTTTTAGATTTAAAACAAAGTGGGATATGTATTTTGGAGATGAGGATATGGGATTTAGGTTTTGGAGATAGGATTTGAATTTTTCTTCCTCATATCTTTCATCTTTCTCTCATTCCTCTTCCTATCCTCTTCCTCTCCCTCACATTCTCTCATTCTCTCCCTCTTTCTCCTTCCTCTTCATCTCCTCCTCTTCCTCTCCCTCTTCTCCTTACTCTCCCTCACCTCTTACTCTTCTCCTTCCTCTCCCTCTCTCTTCTCCTCCTCTCTTTTGGATTCCTCTCCTCCTATACATCTCTCTTATCCTTTCTCTCTCTATCTTGCTATCACTCCTCTCCAACCTCTTCCTCTCCATATTCTCCTTCATATATTCCTCTCCTTCTCTCCCTCTTCCTCTCCTTCCACTCCCTCTCCCTCTTCCTCTTCCACTCTTCCCCTATTCCACTTATCTTTTTCTTTTGCCTTCCTCTTATTTTTCTTCTCCATCTCCCTCATCCCCTTCTTCATTTTCCTCTTTTTATTATCCTTATGTATTTCCTCTTCCTCTAGATACAGTCTCATAAGTTCCCTAAGTTCTACTAGAGAATAGCCTAGCACTATAGTCAAATTAATTTTAAATAGGATTTCATTATGATTCTCTTGTCAAGTTAAAGGAGGATATCAAGGATGAAATAGAAACATGTTTGCGACATTATGTTTAGTATATTTTCTACACCTATTATCATTTTTGTTCCACCCTTATTAAGGCTTATTTGTCTCTTCTTCTCTTCTTCTCTTAGAAGAAGCCCAATTAACAATTATAGGAGTTGAGTTATGTACATAAGCCCAAAATCATTTTAATTGTAGTTAGTTCCCATATGTGGCCTTAAGTTGAAAAGACTATGGTTGAGATCAGTAGGATGATGCAATAATGGCGCATGGTTTTTCCTTTGCTTAGCTCATTTGGCTTACATGCAACGAGACAAGTTGGGGTTTTTGAGTTAAGTATAATGATGAGAAGACCCAACATTTTTTCCCTCTCAATAATTTGGGGTTTTTCATTTTTTCCCATGCCAGCAATCCAAATTATGCACAAGGAAAAAAAAAGACTCGTCATTGTTTTCATATAAATCTTCTCAAGCCCCCAGGGTGTAGGGCAGTCGATGATGGAGTGTACTTTTAAGGCACTCCATTATGTGAATTCATTGGTTTGAAACCCCATCTTAACTTGTGTGTTGCATATGGGGCATCATGGGCACAACTGGAGGTTATAGTGGTAGCATTCAGATAACTCGATCTCATGTCACGTGAGTATGAGCCCGACTAGTTGTTAATTCTACCCTCCAATATATATATATATATATATATATATATATAACCTATATTATAAGTGTGACAAACACAATGCATGTTAACTTATCCTATGTGTCACAATGTTGTGATAGTTTTGGATTTAGTAATGAATTTATGGCTATTTAATGTTGTTTGTGCTTTATTTTTATAAGTATGTGTTGGCTCACAATGCACTTGCACGCGTCCTTGTTAACGATGGGGGGTTGAAGATCCATGGTTCATCCAGATTTGACCAACAAAAACCCTAAGGCATCGACATATCAATCCTTAGCCAAAGAGTGAGGAAGGTCTCACCGAGACGCCATGAGGATCATATATACCATTTGGTCTTGTGTCGATGATGATGAAGGACTAATTGTACAAAAATCCATCAGGGTTAGAATTCAATAAATCCATTAAAAACTACTTAATAACTAATAGTATGAAACACACACACACACACACACACACACACACACACACACACACACACACTCAATTGATACATGAGTAACACATCACAAGATCATAATCATTGCAGATTTATTATCTTCATTCCATCACCACAAACATACATTAAGAAACCCATACATTGAAAGAAACAAAGATTTTTTCTCTTATACATTTACCCATTGTTACATTACACAACGCCATGTTCTTTCTTTAGACTCTGCAAATGTGATAGAATCAAACATACAACCAGAGACATTAAAACATAGGTTCAGAGTGAGATTAATAGCTTGAAAAAAAAACAATGAAAATATTAGAAACATACACTAGCAACCAACTAACTCATGAACTAACTAGCTATCCTTTTTTATGTTGTCATTTGTAACACACCCAACCCCCTAACCTTTCCTTAGGCTAGTGGGGTGTTAAAATTTCCTCTTTGTTTCCTCAAAACCACCTTTATTTTTTTCTTCTAAAATCCACTTCTGACTACATAATACAATATTGCTCGTCACAATATTTCCAATGACTCTAACCATGCTCAAAATTAAGCTCTGGATTAAAAGTTATGGCCTTCTGAAGTTTCCAGGCCTTCATTGTCCAAAACCACTACATAGCCGCGTGGATCCACATCACTTGTACAATTACACATGGAAACATTTAACATAGACATGGCTATTGGCGTGGTTTTTTCCACGCACTGGCCATCGACCCACTGGGACCCTCGGCTCATCTGCACTTGACACTTCTTAACATTCTTCTGGTGTCTGATTTGCTGGTGGATCTTCCCACCGGACTCACTGAGCCCCCAGAATCCTTTATCACTGCATACTTCTGTTGATACCTCGATCTGATCTTCGAGCTAGCACACAAGACACGTGGTCCCATCATGACTTGCCACTTGACTGGACACATGGAATTCATGACGCTATACAAATCACTGCTTCTAAACTCTGAATTATCTTGACACGTGGCACAATATCCACTTGAAACATGGACTATTCCTCATACAACACGTCATCCTCAAACACAAGAGTTCCTCCAATCATGTCTTGACACTTTTCTATTGTGCATTGGTTGATTATGTCACCCGACGTCAATGGAATGTACTCTTCTCTGCTTGTAAGATAACAAGGGGAGATTGGAACCCTTCCTGAAACCATGCCCCACTGAGGCACTAAGCTCACCAGGCCACCGAGCCATCAATCCTCTAAGACATTAACATTGTTCTAGCAACAATCTAGTGTTTTGATCTTCGATATGTTGGGCCCCACACTAGAACCACGCCCCACCAGGGCATCAGGAGATCGGGAAAAATCAAAGGGAAAGGGACTTGGAAATCCTCTAGGGGTATGGTATTTTAGTACCCTATGGTGTTAAACTCCCTCCTAAGCTTATCAAAAGGATCTATGGCTGATATCTCTCATCCCTTTAATCCAATGGTCAAGATTTAAAGTCATTTAATCGAAGGTCTCCATGCCTAATTGGTCCCACTATTTCCCCGCTCAATCAAATGTCAACACATTTCAACTACCATGGTTCACTAGATGCCACACTAGCATCCTCGTCAACCTGGCATCATTCACACATGATATGTCCTCCTTAATTCATAAAATTACTAAGGGAAGGAAAGTGGAACCCTTTCAAGAACCATGCCCCACTGGGGAACCTTAGAACATTCTTGTGACAAATCCCTGGCATTATTGGATTTGGTTATACTCTCGTGATAGGGATCAATAATGGAGATATGACAACACCCCAATCCAATAGTTGTCTCTTCCTTTGGGTTTTCAACAGGGATTTTAATGGTAAGGTAAAATGTGGAACCTTGTCCCACCAGGTGCTGGGAGATCCAACCACTCGGTTAATCCAATGGCTCTACCTCTAGCTCCTCACTCCCTATGAAGATCAAACGACTGGGGTTACTCTCCCCTATGGTCCAACTGGCACCAATTTCTCCTCTAGTTTAATTAGGGGATTCAATGAGGGTTTTAAACACATCCTCAGAAATATCTCTTTGGCATCTCTCATACGCTTTCACATTTTTCACTAAAATATAACAATTACATTACAAGATGAGAACACAACCTCTAAAATTACATGGATTCTGCAATAGATTTCCAAGAGGTAATTTTTATTGCGTAAACTGTAGGTTGGGAAAATCCCGACCCAATCTACTAGATGGTGATAACAGTGGGAAATTTTACCCAATGTCACCTCAAATAAACCCTCCCTCGCTTCTGTGAAGGAGGAATTCCAACACAAGAGGGAGTCTCGGGTGACCCTAGGGTGAAATGAGATGGAAAGTGATACTTATGAAGATATTCCCCTATAGTTCAAGTTTCTAAGTGGAGAGTGGCTTGACAATAAGATTAAGAGGTGGTTCATGGTTTCCAAGTGTTTGAGTACCTACGGAAGATGGTTGTACTTGCCCGAGACACAAGAAAAGACAAGATACGAACTAGACAATCCAATGGACAAAACAATTAATCTTGTTGTCCCTATTAGCAGCAGTCAATAAAAATATATATCAACAAGTAAAATAGCTAGTTACTGTATATTTAACCATCAAAATTGTCAAAAAATTATTGGACAATGAAGTACTAAAACAATAGATAACTTTATAATACTTAAGCATGAACTTTGATGATAAATTAGGGCTTCCAAATGAATTTATCAACAAAGTGTTAGGGAATCCTTATGGATGTAGCAAACAATTTCTACAGTAGCAAGTTCCAACCATAAAAATCAACAAGTAAACCGTAAAAAATATAGCCCATAACTAGTAGAACAATAATCTAGGTTTATAAGTTAATTTCCACGATTGAAAAGTGAGTAAATGGTGAAATACAATGAAGTTTGTTGCAACCCTAATGGTTGTAGCATTAAATTTATTGCAGCAATGAAATCCTTGGCTAAAAGAGGGCTCCCTTAGGGCACAAGAAAGCTTATAAAATGTAGAAAATATTCCATCTTAAACATTTTCGATATCTCGTAATTCTACGTATCACAATGCAATGATTTTATTTCTCCAATGCAAGAGATTAGTGCCTTTAACTATTGGGTTATGGAGTCTTTAAAAATTAAATATCTAGTTGTGCTACTTCCTTGGGGGTGTAAGCCATTTTACTCCCTAAGGCAAGCAATACTAGCTAAGGAAAACCTTAGGAGGGTGTAAACCCTTTTACTCCTCCTAGTATTCATTTATGTAACAAATTATTCCAAGACAAACATGATGGGCTTAGTGGGGTTGTATGCCCTTATACTGCCCAAAATCGTAGCAAATTAACCATGTGACCAAGAAAAAAAACAATAACATGAAATATTCCTTACCTAGTCCAAGCATTAACAAGATAAACTCCTTTTAACCAAGAAAATCCACCATAAAAGCAAGCAATAACCTCGAAGGAAGATAAAGCTTTACTTCTTCATCCAATAGTAAAATCAAACCATAGCAAGAGATAGTAGTAAGAGAGATATACAAAATTTCCCAAGTAGGGCGCAAATTTCAACCAAGAATCCTCTCCAAGATGGAAGAGTTATGATAAAAAATGAAATAAAATTGATCTCTATTTATACAAATCCTACTAAAAGTGTTTGTCCACTTATCTTTAGGGTAAACCAAAAAGTAAGGGGACAACAACCCTTACTTTTCCCCTTTTACACAATAATAATATTTAATTCATAATTTTCACATGAAAGAAACCCTAAAAGTAAGACATCACCCTCCTAGGGAAACTTTTTGGCACTTTTTGCAAGTCGTTGGAGTAGAAGATGGAAGTCATTGGGCCTTCTAGGGCCTTCATCTCAAGCACTAGGTCTTCCTCCTCCAAGCCAATATTTATCCCATCAAAACGTGCCAAGTGTCAAGCAACAACAACACCACCACCACAACCCTAGCCCTAGGGTGACATTAACCTCCTCAAAAGTGGCGTTTTAGCCTCAAGAGAAAATCGTTGGGCTGGATAAGGTTTGGGTTGTGTCCTCCATGGTATCTCATCAGGAATCCAAAGGCTAGCATCATTGTCCAATGTGTGGGCCATGGTATCCAACCTGTGGGCTTCAAGCCCCAAGGAAGCCCAATTTAGGCTTGTTCTTCCAAATATGTCCACCAACTAGGTTTTGCAAAGATAATGAATACGCCCTCCAAGGGTCTCAATTCAAATGCATCATGATGAGTAAACCAAATAAAAAAAGAGCCATCTAAGCATGTACATCCAAACCACCTCATCAAAATAAAAAAGTTCTCAAAGACCCTATGCAATTTTCCAAGTTTAAGTATGGGAGGGTTGACAAAGCAACCTATTAGGTGAATCGTACTTGAAGTTTAGGAGTGTTTCCCAAGTGGACCTCTCTCTAGGTCATGTGGATGAAGTGATGTGGATGGGGGAAATACTTTTGGGCATGGGTTTCATGACATACAAGGGATCGTAGTGTCTTATTTATGGATGCCTTTGTAGAGGGTGTGTTTCACCTTTGTTTCCAATGCAACCTTTTTCCAAGCCCATTTATTGCCTTTTGTTCTTTTTTAAGATGTTTCCAAGTTTAAGCCAAGGTGGGGATTCTACCTAAGCATGAAAAATAGTGCCCACCTTGACTCTACCTTGGTCACATCATGCTTCCCCAAGTTTAATTCATGTGTGGGGCTTCTAGCTAAGAATGAAAAATAGTTCCCACACATGCTCTACCTTGGTTGGCATTTTGTATTAATTATTTCTCATGGGTCCCATCAATTTCTTAAGAGAGACATTTCATTGTCCTCGGGATCCTTGGGAGAGCATCTAGAAGGTTCATGAATATATTTTATCTTTTTCCAGCTACAAACCTCTGAGCCTTCATCCCCTTCTTCCCATGAGAGGAGGGACAATCCCTTCTTGGGTAAGTACACTCGAAAATCCCAAAAGGTAATGGGGTGAGGGGATGAAGTGTGGAAAGTGACAAGTATGGTCAGGAATGACATGATGACTTGTCAAGAAGACCTTCCAGTAGAAACCCTATCCCCAAGGGTGACCCACTTACTAGGGCGCAATGTCAACCACCAAAGTGAAACAAGGAAAATAGCATAATGTCCAAGAAGACGATACATAATCAAAAGCAATTTAAAATGCAACAAACTCGAATGCCTCAAATATTGAAATGAAACTCACCAAAAAGCCTGGAATCCAACTAATGTCTTCTGGAATCCAGCTAATGTGTTGGATATCATCACAATGATCTTTGAACTATGGTGGTGAAGCCGGTCTCTATATGTGCAAGTGGACACCGCTAGTCAAGTTGCCTCTCAGTACTCCATGCCTGGAACCCAAGGACCTCGAGACATCATCTCCTTAGTTATACCTAAGAGTTGGGGATAACATTAATAATCATAGGATAAACTCCTACTAAACATTAAAGGACATAGAGCACACAATTCCCTTATGTCTGTAGGGATAAATATATGCACTATTAATTTCCAACATTAAACTGTTAACCAGGGAGTCGTAGAATTAGAGGTACAAGCACATGAAATGCAAGATTGGAGCCTAGTCTAACCTAATCTAAAGCCAGCAAGCACACTTCAATGCAATAAACGAAACAAGAAACAAGAAAATGAATTCAAGAAATAAACTAACACCTTAGGTTGAAACCATTACAGAAAGGTCATATCTCTCGAGTTACACTTTTGATCTTCCTTTGGTGGTTAAGCACAAATTCAAGACAAAAATATATTTGAATTCACATAAATTACAAATAACAAAAAGCTGAAAATGACATCAACCAAACAAAAAGGAAACCATTTCAGTCATAAAGGATATTTACTGATGTTTACAATGACATATATTTAATATATTCGAAGGTGAAAATTCGAACTCATACAATTTAGAAGTGCAAATCAGAAATCTACTCAACAATTATAGAGTAAATCAAAATCACAATTCAAAAGAGATAGACAATTCATATGAGCGATTTATGCAATTACAACACTTAGTAAATCCACACAAGGTTACAATCGATAACAGGATAAATTAGTCAACATTAAATGAACTACAATAAAAATACAAACAAAAGCTGTTCCTCCTGATTGGCGGGCCCAACCATTCAGAAAGAAGGCATGTAAAAACTCATAGTATTAAACGCACAATGTAAATGCAATCTTCTGAATCAAGGCTCCATAAGCAGCACGTTCAACTTTGTATTAAAATCAGAGCTCCATCAACATAGTTTATACTAAGTCGTGAATCACAGTAATAGCATAATGATATCTATTTTAGAATTCTTCCCCCCCTCATTACATCTCATGTTCTGTATATAAAGAAGATCTATTCCTCACTGATAAATATGATATCCTCTGTTTCAACATTTGGTTGGCATATTTGGCAAAAGAGGAGATATAACGATCCACAAAATATGATGAAGTTGATATTTAATACAAAGATAGGAAATATAAAAAGTTCATGCTTGTCATGATTTAACTAAATAATAACTAGTTCAACCTCTCATAATAACTCTCGTCAGCACCTTTGGAACTGGCCCTCCTGGCTAAGCCAAAACAGAAGGGAGGGTGGTGGATCAGAAACCCCCCTACTTTTCAGTCAGGCTCTTGCGGCTGCATC
The DNA here is from genome assembly GCA_009831015.1 of Picea engelmannii. Taxonomy (NCBI): domain Eukaryota; kingdom Viridiplantae; phylum Streptophyta; class Pinopsida; order Pinales; family Pinaceae; genus Picea; species Picea engelmannii. Next base: position 118,881 of record ML824612.1, on the reverse strand, counting down.
CCTCTGGCAAGTGCTGATCTGCTTGGGCATCTGGAATTCAATCATTATGGACAAATATTTATGTCACTGTAAAAAGTTGGCTTATAGCATCATCAGCTGCTCCCAGATCGTCATCTTTTCTCTGGAGCAACATCACAAAAACAAAAATTTTGATCACTCGATGGATTTGCTGGCTTCCTGGATCGCGCTCTACTATAATGCTTGGACGCGATCGCATTACTGGAATGGATGCATCCGCTCCTCTTCCCCCAGCTAATATCACATCTGAACTTTCACAACATCTGGTATTTACATCAATCAGATTACCAACCCGACTGCTGGATATCCAACGCTTCTCTTGCGCTCAACCCAACCCAGCTTTAGCAGACGAATGGAACACCTTCCAGCTAGCTCTCACACATCTGGGTATTCATCTCACTGGAACAAACCAACTTCATTGGTCGGGGGGCGACCACTGAGGTAAGCTTACTTCTCACAATGTTTACATTGCCATTTCAAATTCTATTTGGCCCACAAACATAATAGGATGGAAAAAATGAGTATGGAAATGGTGCATTCCGCTCAAGGTCAAGATCAAACTATTTTGCTGACCGAGTATAAATTAAACTACTGATATGGTGAAGGTGATCTCTGATATGGTGAAGGTGATCACCCAAGTGTTCAACCTTGCAAAATACCTGCTAGACCCTTAGATCTAGCCACCCTCCAAATAATGATGCACCCTGCTCTTAGGGAAATCGTCCCCCTCTCAATGCAAATCAATCCTCCATGGGATGGCCTCCGGAAGTATCCAATAATGGCGCTATGACACCTGCAAGGAAAACCCAATACATGGAATTCCCAAAATCTCTTCTCCTCAACTAGATCGAGTCCTCCCTCAATGGATGGTGCACCCCTCTTGTTGGAAACCCACAACTAGTGCACCCTCTCTCTTTCTGCACCTATAACTGGTGTAGAATCCTCCTGCAACTGAGTAGATCTGGACTAGAATGGTGTGGGTATCTGGACTAGAATGGTGTGGGGGAGTATTTCATCCTTGAGACCAAGCTTGGGACAAACTAGGTGGAATCTTTCACCACTAAATCGTCCTCTAGGGTTTGTTAAGTCAAAACCCTCAAACCCCCCAAGAGATGGGTCATCTAGCTAGAAACCAGATATCAAAATGATCAACATACATGAATTAATGAATAGAGTCCCTTGCCTTTCCTTTATACTTCCTGCTCACCTTGTCCCTCCAAAGTGACTTTCATTTTATTAATATTTAATTAATTAATTAAATCACTTTAATTAATTAATTAACCTTTTTAGCGCTAAAAAGCGCCTTATCTCTACTTGTGGCTTCCATGTCCACTGAAAGTCACTTATCACCATCCCATCCTATAGTGTTTCTCCTCCCGATTCCAATGAGCTATTACACTGAGAGGTTCCTCCAAGTAATGTGCCCAAAATGACCTCTTCAGTGAATTTAATTAACTTATAGCTCAAAATACTCAAAATCATGGAAATTGTCAGAATGCAATGAAACCAAAGCCAACCTGTGCAGAATGGATCATAATGATGAAATGGGATGAGCGATGCAAGCCAGACCCCAAAATTCCTCTCAATAATCCCTATACTCGCTATAACATCCCTCTGACTACTCTGGTCATCATAAACCTCTGCAATGTAATGATGTCCCAAAGTGGGGACATTACAGTGTGCTAGAGGTAAAGTGTTCCTAATTTACAAGCTCAGAAAAGCATTGGGTTGCCAGGAGGGCACCATAAATTCCTTTGAAGGAAAGTAGAGGGTCGAGACCCTTAGGAAAGTGATCAAGTTGAAAGCTTAAGAGGAGTAGTGCAAGTTTTCACGTAGAGGCAAGTGTGCGCTAGTGCGAGGTCAAATTTCTTTGACAAAATCTCAGGAGGAGAAGCACAGACGAAACCCAACAATTGGGTTCACAGGAGAAGGTTCAGAGGCCGAAACCTTTGAACCCTTGCAATTTTCCCAAATTTGAGAGAAAGAAGAAGCTCAAGAGGAGGAGCAACATCAGTCATTGGATCGAGCTGTAGGGAGATATCTAGACCGTCGAATTATACGTCTAGACACCCAAAGGAGCGCGTGCAAGAGAAATATAGATCCTAGCCATCAGATATGAGCGTGGAGGACCGGCACCCGTTAGATCTAGGTAAGGTGCACGAAACTTAAACCCTATGTAAGTGCACAGGAGTAAGGACTCGTCGAAGTCCCGAAGTCCTGAAGTCGATCGGGACCGTCCATCGTCCAGAGGGACAGGTGGTGGAATATCTGAGACTCTGGAGTGGAAGTACTCCAGGAGTTCTCGGACAAGCAGAGTGTGAAATCGTCAAAGCTCCAAAGCCTAGAGCTCATCCTAGTCATTGGTACTGGGCAAGGTACATGTCAACATATATGAAACTCCAGAGAAAAGTCACTCCTTGGGTTTTCAGTTGAGAAAAGTCCAAAACTCTCGAAGCTCCAAAGAGCGGATTAGATCCTATCCATTGGCACGGGAAGTCACATGGAAATAGATCAGAGAGTCCGGGAGAAAATTCTCTGAGTGATTGACGTTGAGCAAAGGTAATTTCTATCGAAGTCCCGAAGCGACGAAGTAAATATGGACCATTGGATCCGGAAGGGTACGTGGCGGAGATCCACGTACTTCGGACAAAGAGCACTTCAGAGAAAAGTCGGTGTGGAGTGAGAAAAATCCCTGAAGCTCGAAGTGTCGGAGTAGATCCTGACCATCGATCGTCAGGAGGCACGTGGCAGCGGGAGGTTAACTCCAGAGGGTTTGAAGTGAGGTGCTTCAAAAATCCCTAAAGCCCAAAGTAGCGAAGAAGATCTCAGTCGTCCATCAGTTGGAGATGCGTGGTGGGAGATCCAACATCCAAGGAGAGTGGGTGTCGAAGGGTGAAGAACTCTGGAAGTCGTCGAGAGATGAAACAGATCTGGGTCATCCAAGCCAAAGGGAAAGGTGTCACTAGATCTTGCACTCCGAAGCAAGAGCACTTCAGAGGTTTGGAAGTGTTTAAGGAGGGATTTCTTCTGAAGTTGCGAAGGCCGAAGAAGATCTGGACCGTTGGATCCAGAGGAACACATGACAGAGATTTGTGTGCTTCAGAAAAAAGGTACTTCGGAGGAAAAGTGAGAGTGGAGTGTGCAAAACTCCCAAATCCCGAAGTTACAAAGTCATTGTAGTCGTCTGTGAAGGAGGACGCGTGGCAGAAGATTTTCTAGTCTGGAGAAAAGCCACTCCAGGAGAAAATTGAGTTGTTGGAGCAAGAACTTTCGAAGAATTGAAGTGTGAAGACATGAAAAATCCCGAAGGTCGGAGTGTTGGAGTTCATCTGAGTCGTCAGTTGGAAAACTATTTGTGGTGGAAGATATGTCACTCCAGAGGTTTGATACTCCAGAAGAAAGGGAAGCAACGAAGCATTGACTGCAAGTTTCCCAAAGTGGGAACAAGGGCGCATTTTAATCGTCAATCGAGGTGAGCACATGGCATTCGATCCGTAGCTCTGGGAATAAAGCGCTTCAGGGAAAAGTTACTCCAGAAGAATTGAAGTGTGAAGACACGAAAAATCCCAAAGGCCGGAGCGTCGGAGTTCATCTGTTGGAAAAGGACGCATGGTGGAAGATCTATCACTCCGGAGGTTTGATACTCTAGAATAAAGGGAAGCAACAGAGCATTGACTGCAAGTCACCCAAAGTGGGAACAAGGGCGCATTTTAACCGTCAATCGAGGTGAGCACGTGGCGCTCGATCCATAGCTCCGGGTATAAAGCGGTTCGGGGAAAAAGGTATTTGGAACATGCAGAAATCTTGAAGGATGGAGTCCCGAAGTGAATCACAGTCATTGGTTGTTGAAGAAGATTGGGTTGTAGATCTGGTTCGAGTGATTTCGTTGGTCCTAAGTTCGGGGAAAAAGGAGTTAGTTGTGTCCAAAATTGTCGAATCCCGAAGTCGTGAAGGGGGCTAGCCAAAGGTCATAGACTGTGGTCACATGAAGAAGGAGGGGCCTAGAGAAAGGAGCTAGCGCATTTTATTCAATTTTTTTAAGGAGAACAAGGGCTTAGCAGGAGCTTGTGGGTTTCATAAGACCTACACCTTAGGGAGAAAGGGGCCTGTGTAACTTGATTTGGGTTCCAACAAGGGGCCCAAAGAGTCGATTTGGCTCAATGAATTGAATGATCCTATACCGGGAGGTCGAGCAGCCCCATTAGAGAGAGTGGGTCTGCATTAAGTGGTATCAGAGCTCTATTTCTCCTATAGACAACAAGTGAAGGGAGGCAGAGTGTTGATACTATGTGTGAGAAATTGCTTGTAAGTGTGCAACGGTTAGTAAACAACCAGGTGGAATGCAAGTGAAAGATGGAGGTGCTCTCAAATGCAAGGTAACCAATAATCCTGCTAGGAGGGTAGGCATAGAAATAAAAATGGCTACTGAAGTCCATAGGCATGTCTAAAAGTCTCATGAACTCAGGAGAGAGTTCATATCAGCAAGGAGTGCTGACAGAGGAGGATCACAAGAGTATTCTAGTCATTGGAGGAATCAATATATTCCTGCCAACTAGCCAAGCAAAGACTAGCCTATGTGTTGCAGATGTAGCAGAAAGACAGTCAGTCATGAATTTCCTAGAGGAGGAGAAGGATCAGAGATCAGGATCTACCCCAACAGAAGAAGAAGAGAATTCAATGGATTTTCTTAGAATTTTCATCCAGGGAGTTGAACAAGAGATGACTGCAGACCACATGGACTTTCTTGAGTTGTACAAGGAATTGGAATCCCTGGAGAGAAAGGTGATAGTGAAAAGTCAACACATCCAATAAGTTAGGTTGGAAAAAAATGGAGGAGCATACCATTCTGGGGAGTAGTTGGAAGAAGATGGGAGTGCAACAACAAGAGAAATGACAGAAGCTAATCTGTCAGAGGAGGAAGTTGAGAAATCGCTCAGGGATGAGTCTATGGAATCAGAGTCTTTAGTAGAGTAGAAAACTAGTGCCACTGGAGATGAAGACAACATGGAAGATCAAGTTGATATTCCCTTATATCAGCATGAGGAAGTGCAACAGGCCAGTATGCATGAAAGGAGAAGCGAGCCAACAGAGCATCTGGACAGAGAGATTGAGGAGATCAGAGAGATGATGCTAAGATCAGCACATGAAACTGTCAGTAGGAGGAGGCTAAACATAAGAGAACCTGCAACAGCAACAACAACAATGCATAGGAGCAGGAGGACAACTTCACATAGAAGTTTGGGATCCAGGGGGATTTCAACAGCAGAGTAGAGGAGATCATGAGCAGGAGCTCATGATTTTCCCAACAATGGAGTATGATGTAGGAGCATTGCTCCACCTCAGCAACGCGCCAACATTCCAGCACATCAAAGAGAATTCAAGGAGGGGAGAGGCGTCAACCCTCTCATTTTTACCTCAATTTTAAAAATTCAATGTAATATTTAATGCACATAAATGCTTTAAGTCTAGAAGAGTCGAGTTGATGCCTTTGTACAAGCAGTAGATAGAGAGACCTTTAATGAGGTATGATTTGTACAGATATCGAACATCGCCTCAGATATGAAATGTGCATGGTCATTCAATGTAATAAGCCTCAGTAGATAGGCGTTTTGATGGTGATTAGACACCACAAGAGTAGTTGGATGGAAAGGCTCGAGGAGCCCCTCTTGTATAAAGCATTGTAACATATGCCCAATAGAGGCTGCTGAAAATATGAGAGAAAAATAATTGTAAGCCAAGGAGAGAAGAGTCGAGACTCTGTTGCAATCCGCGATCACATATATTGTAATTGAAATTCACATTAATACAAAAGAGAATATTTCACTGTTTATGAGTTTCTGTGTGGTGAATGTGTGTTTTATGAATTTCATTTGTGTGTTTGTGTGTGCATATGTTGTAGAGGTGTATGATAGGTTTCATCTGTAGGGAAGATAGAATTCACTATCTGTTGTGAGTTTGTTGAACTGTTCTAGGTTCTTTAGGCTAGTGCAAGGAGTGCATGACAAAATATTGGAAATTATGTAGCCAATGCAAGGAGTGTGTATCTAAATTATGTTTCGAATTCAGGAGAGAACGTGCCAGGAGGGCACACCCGAACATTCAAAAACTTAGAGAGAAGCTTCAAGTTCACTGAACACCTTGGAGGGAAAGACTATGTAGAGAAGGCACATAATACAGATTTGTTGAACACTCTGTAGAGCTTTCCCAGGAGGGCATTGAGAAGGTGCAAGTGTGTACAAGAGAACTTTGTCTTGAGTTCAAAGAAAAGGGTGTCTAGGAGAAGACACCATAGAGTTACTGAACACTCTCTAGGATCAACAAGGATTGCTTTGAGCAAGTGAAAAGAGTGCACATAACCAACACGTTCTGAAGTGTTGGGGGAATTCGAGGAGAACTAGAGTTGTTGAACACTCTGGGGAAGAGATATGCAAGTGTGCATTGAGTGGATGCAAGGAGTGTGTTACTGAACCTGAAGGATAACATGAAGCAGGAGGAAGACATGTGTAAGGAGTGCACCATGCCAACACTTAGATAAGTGTTGAGGAAGTTTGAATATCTAGACGAGGGCAAGTGTTCCTACTTTACAAGCTCAGGAGTGTTAGCGCTGGAAGTCACTCCTGGATTGCTTGCAGGAGCAGAGCCCAACGCCCATCAGTTTAATGTCACGATTTGATAAATGGGCGATCAAATGGGTAGAGACTCGAGGAGATATCACTCTAACTCGGGGACTGGATCTGGTACGTAAAGAACAAAGGAGGTCTGGAATCCTAACTTCAGCTAGTGGGTTGATTAAAAGATGAGCAGGTGGAAGACTTAGTAAGAAAGGTGAACAAACAACTCTAGGCAACAGGCTTACAGCGGTTTGCAAGGGAAAAACTCTGAACGCAGGATCCTCCTGGTTCAGGGCTTCAAGAAACTGAATAGAAGACTTGACTAGATCCTCCAATTCCAAGTCATTCATCCTTAAGGAAATCACAGGAACCGATTAGAGACTCTGTAACTATTACAATGATCCAACATACATCATCCTATAACAACTACAACTCGACTGGATCCTCCAATTCCGAGCTTCTCTAACACAGTATAACAAAGATGTAAAGAAACTGGCATTCATAAGGCAAGAAGTCTCAGAAGGCTAGAAATAACCAGAAAACAATGCTTCATTAAAGTTTTACAACCGGGAGCTCTGCTCAACCATCGATGCTTACAAAAATACCAAAAACTGAGTTTATAGAATCAGGAAACTTCACCTCATAGAGGCATGTATAGTCACTCAAAGCCGGTTGTCCCTTCAGTCACATTCGTACTGATGTCTTCTTTTAAGTGCCATCTTAACTAGGCATGGCTCTTGTAAGGAGAGTAGCTGATCCATTAAGTGTTGGGCTAGCGTGCGCAGACTTTTTTGTTGAGTCGAGGACTCCGGCATGGATTTTCTGGGAAAATCGACACACAGGACCTCCTCGGGCAGACGGCTTGCCAGAACCTCCATTCCCTCTCTTAATGAATGAGAGGAAGTCTCAACCACCCGCTCTTGTCATCATTTACTTCAGGCAAAAAACAATATGGAGATCGGATCCGGTGGCGCTTGGAGACTGCGACGATCCTCTCTGTAACTGAACTCAACACTTCGGCCTTCTTGATCTAACGGTTCCTACTTCTCCTGGCGATGTCGTGGGCCCGGGCCCGAGATTCTCTCGGCACCTCGCACCTCGGATAATAACGGAGCTACTTTTTGCGAGTTGGAATCACGATGGGAAAAGCGCCGAGATGGATCTACTCGCGCCAGGTGTCCGCTTCAGATGGACGACTGAGATCTTCTTGGCAAGACGGTGGGCCCGAGTCCCAGATGCCCTCGGCACTTCGTGTCTCGTAGCTAGGAGGAGGCTGGTCCTTGATCTTCAAAGTCACGAAGGGCGAGGAGACGAGGAGCCTAATCGCGCACCACGTGTCCGCTTCAGATGGACGACCTTGATCATCTCGGCAATACTATGGGCCCGGGTCCTCGCGACCTCGCAACCTCATCGGTCAATTCCTTGGGTATTTTCTTACGAGACTCCGATGCACGATCCCACGTACGAATCCAATGGTTGTCCTCTTCTCGCTCCTCGCGCCTTCGCAACTTGGAGTACCAAATGTTTGGGCCTTTACCCTGCGAACTTCCGAGTTCGCGAGATCCCTCGGTCTCTGACACGTGTCCTCTTCAATGGACGGTTCTGATCTTCTCGCCACTTCGTCGCTCGTGAAGTCGAATGACTTATTCTTCCAACCTTCGATGCTCGAGTCCCCGATGTGGGTAATCTCATGACAAACGTCCGCTCTCGAACCAACAGTCCAGATCTGTTCTTCTGTCGATCCGACGCCTGACACCGTTCACCTCTTTAACAACATCTGCGCTATACTTGGCGTGATTCGGCTGACTGCAATTACCCACCGACCGTCGATCTGCTTCGCAAAAATAGACCGTGGACATTGCCGATGACATTTTTCCCGCTCGCTTGACCTGCTACTTGGAAAAACAAAGATTCTCCTGTGCTGCGCTTGATCATTTCGTGCAACTTGCAGACCTGAATGCTCTCGAGCTCATGACAACATTTATCGCTAACATTAGGCTCCATGGGGGATAGAGTCGTCCCTGTGATGCTCTAAGAACTCCTTCTGCAGCTCCAGTCGCCTTTTTGTTGGGTTATGGAGTCACTTATTAGACCGAAATCATGCAAAAAGAAACTAAACAAAGAACTTAAAAGATGATATTTACAAACATAGGAGCCGTCTAAAGCTCAAATAAAACATTTTTTCAGAAAATGCCCATTCAATGGGCTGTTGAAAACCTCTTCTCCCTCCAGATCCTGCAACTCGTATGTGTTGTTAGAGAAAATCTCAGAGATTTTAAAGGGGCTGATCTAGAGGGCATCGAACTTGCTGCGCTTTCCTTTATCATGTCTGGGTGCGTCCCACTTAAATACCAAGTCCCCGATCTCGAACTCCTTCTTCCTGACCTTTCTGTCAAAAGCCTGTTTGATATTTTGCTGATGACTGTAAGCTGCGTCCCTCACTTGTTCTCTGATCTGTTGCGCTTCCACTATCTGATGGATTCTTCTGATCATATGATCTGGTTCTCCCTCGCAGTCCTGAAAGAACTTCGCCACAGGTAAGGTGAGCTGAGTAGGGAAAGTTGCCTCTGCTCCATAGACTAGTTGAAATGGCGATGTGCCCAGAGACTTCTTCGTTGTGACACGATCAACCCACAGAGAAAATTTGAGCTTTGAATCCCAGGCCCTTTTATTGTCTTCCAATAATTTCTTAATGAGCTTGATCAGACTTTTATTGGAAGATTCTGCCAGTCCGTTTCCTTGAGGATAATAGGGGGTAGAGTGAATCAGTGAAATCTCAAACTTCTCACAAAACTTGACTAGAGGCTCAGATCTGAAGGGAGCGGCGTTGTCAATGACAATTCTACTTGGGCAACCAAATCGGGCTATGATGTCTTCTAGGAAACTGATAATCACTTTGTGGGAAGTGCTTCTGGTGGGAACATCTTCTATCCACTTGGTGAAATAGTCTGTTGCAGTCAGAATCCATCTGCGTTGGCCACTTGAGGGAGGATGAATCTCTCCGATGAAGTCCAATCCCCACTGCTGGAAGGGTGTTGAGACTACTACAGGCTTTAAGGGTAGAGATTTGAGCTGCTTCTTTCCTGAGAACTTCTGGCATTTGATGCAAGCTCTGATTTCTCTGCAGACATCTGGGAATAAAGTGGGCTAGTAATACCCATCTCGGAGGATCTTATGGGTTGTGGTCTTCCAGAAATGATGACCCCCACAAAGGCCACTGTGGAAATCAAACGTAACTTTCTGGGCTTCTTGTGGGTCCAGGCACCTTAAAAATACCCCTAAAGGGTCCTTCCAATACAAATTTTGGTCAATGAGGCAATATCTGACCGCCTTGAGCTTTAAATCTCTCGCCTTGCTCTTTTCCATTCCATCAGGAGGCCTCAATTCTTGCAGAAAATACAAGATATCTTTGTACCAGGGGCATGTTGCTAGTGATAAGGCATTCTGGAAATGCTCGTTGGATGACTCAGCTTGCTCATTGATGAAATTAATTCCCAAGGCCTCACAATTGGATTCAACCAACAACTTGGCTAAACCTTGCCCTTTTATCAACTTGGTGGGCTTAATCTCTAGATCAAATTCCAGGATCTTGGCCATCCATTTACCTTTCCTCCCGTCTATGTCAGGCTGTATGAGAATGTCCTTCACAGAGGCTGAAGTAACGTATGCAGTGACTTTTGAGTGCAAGACATAGAATCTGAAAGATTTGAGAGCTTTTACTAGGGCATAGGCCTGCTTCTCCATGATCTCGTACTGAAGTTCAGCATCTCTCAATGCCTTGCTAAAGAAGGCAATAGGTTGCTCTTGCCCTTGATCATTTTTCTGCAACAAGACTGCTGCTACTGTATCACACGAAGCAAAAGAAAAAATCAGGAAATCTTTAGAATAATCAGGACTGATTAGCACATGTACCTTGTCCAGCACCCTCCTTATTTGGACAAAAGATTCCCTGGGTTCAGCAGTCCATTTTATTTCATTTCCCTTCCTGAGCATGGCCGTGATGTGTTTCACCAACTCAGCAAAATTTGAGACAAATCTCCTCAGAAAATTTATCTTCCCCAAAAAGGCCTGAACTTCCTTCTTAGATCTGGGAAGTGACCAGGTCTGAAGTGCTTCTACCCTGCTAGGGTCAATCCTTACTCCTTCTGCAGACACTATATGGCCCAATAGATTCCCTTCCTTCATAGCAAACAAATATTTCTTGGGGTTCAGGGATAGGCCAAACCTCCGACACTTCAAGAAAACCTTTGTAAGATGACAGCGATGCTCCTTGTCTGTCCTCGAGAAGACTGTGATATCATCCAGATAGATTACCACAAACTGATCCTTCTCCCCGATGAACGCTATGTCCATGGCTCGCTGAAATGTTGCTCCTACATTCATCAATCCAAAAGGCATTTTGGCATACATGAATTTTCCCCAAGGAGTGGTGAAGGCTGTCTTCTCTCTATCCTCAGGCATGACCAATATATGATTGTATCCAGAGAAACCATCAATCATGGATATCCTAGATGCGCCAGTGACCTTCTGAAATATGTTCTCCATGTTGGGTAGGGGATAATTGTCTTTCCTTGAGCTCCTGTTCAGGTTCCTGAAATCAACACAGAGTCTGATTTCCCCACTCTTCTTTCTTACCGGGACCAAATTGGCCACCCAATTGGAATATCTCAAGGGGACAATGATTTGGGCATCTAGCAGCTTCTTCACTTCTTTCTCCATGACAGGTAGCAACATGGGATTTATCTGCCTCAACTTCTGCTTGAATGGCTTAGCCTCTTCTTTCAGCGGGATTTTGTGCTCAATGACTGATGTGTCAAATGTCTTGAGGTCTTCGTAGGTCCTTGCAAACACATCAACAAACTCTCTCAGCAGATTGGTATATTCAACCCTCTGCTCCTTGGTCAAACTCCTTGACAGCTTGACAAACTTACGCTCCCCCGGTGTGCCAATGTTGCACTCAGCTATGTCAGCATCATCACCTGAAACTCTGCCCTTTACTGCATGTTAAGCCCTAATATTGGCTCATTACCCCTTAATTGGGGCATATTAGATTAGTAATGCTATTTTATTTATGTCGGCT
>ML824612.1:62849-78591 GCA_009831015.1 Picea engelmannii | reverse complement strand
ACATTTCCCTCATAAAAGAGGGTTGCCTTCTAGGGCAAAAAACCCTAACATAATCTCTACCGTTAGATCTGCGACCTTATAATGAATGGTCCAGATTTACAATGAAATTACAATATACTTTTATAAGGCAATTTTTGCTTCGGAGGCTTCGCCCCTGAACCCCCGCTTGCCCCCAGACCCCGCAGAGGGGGTACCCCCCCTCTGCACTCCCCCGCATGGAAGAGTGTACATACTTCTGGGGTGTAAATACTTCATGGGGTATAGACACGGCTGAAAGCAAAGGACCTCTGCATCAGGAAGATAATCAGGCTCCACAACCAACAACTTCATCAAAGATAGTTGTAGTTGGGGAGGCCGAAAGCGAAGCAGGTCCAGCCACAAACTGAAGAGCTTCTATCTTTTGTCTTAACACCTCACATTCATCCTTGGTTCGTTGTTGTTCTCCCTGGTGTTGAATGGTGATTTATGTTATGGATAAGACTTGAGTTGAGAGGGCTCTGAGTTGAATTTGCAGGTTTTGCACCGTGTTAACCAGCTCCTTGTTCTCTTCCACTGAGATGACGCGATGATCTCCTGGGATCCTTCTCATTTTGCTAATTTTCCTTGCGTTGTCTCTATATATTATGTGAGAGTCTGTATTTTTGTTCGAAGGAGAAATATAATCTGCACTGTTATGTGGAGTATGGAGTAGGCCTACGAAATGTTCCATACATTTGCTGATATGCTCCATCACCTTCACTAGATTCAAAGCACAAATCTGATTTCCCATTTTTGGATGAACACATGAGATGCAGCCATACCCTCTGTTGTTCCTGGTACTACTCGCATTACCTGAATTCAATGCATAGTACACCCAAGGAGTCATGCTAAACGAGTTCCTCCCACTCTAGGTCTTGTTTCCACAATCTGGAGCAACCATAGGAATGTTGAAATGACCTCCCACGTCGGGGGAGATGGATATAATGTGTAGAGTGACACGTGCTAAGGTGAGGTGAAACAGTTTGTAGGTTCGGTTGCATGTGCCAAGGTGGCAAGAGGTGAGGTGAAGCAGATTGTAGGCCTAGTTGCATGTGCCAAGTGTGTCAAGTGACAGTATCAGAAGAGAGGTTTTATGACGAGAAGCGTTCACGACCCAGGTTAGAATCCAAGTCCATGTGTCAAGCTGAGTGGGAAGGTTAGCTGACTGCCAAGTGCCAAGTGTTTGTCAGGTACGTGACTGGGTCATGGGATGGGTTTGCTTTGTGTACTAGCGAACCTAGATCCAGAGAGATAGCCAGGTTTGCTTGGGTATCATTCATTTGATTGTTGCGTCTGAGGACATGAAAGAGGGAAATATTGGAGAAGTGTTTGATAATTTCCGAGATTTGTTGGAGTATGGCCTTTAAGTGAAAATTCGAGGGGTGGGAACCTTTGCATGCATGATTTATAATTATCTTAGAGTCGCCTATGACCGAAAGGGAGTGGATGCTCATACTTTTCACGAGGAGAAGGCCTTGATACAAAGCATAAGATTCGTCTTGATTATTGGATGGAATTCCAAGGCTCCAGTGGAAGGAGAGTATTTGATTTCCTCGTGGGCAAATGATAACCCCTCTCGCTCCTGCCACCCCGGGGTTTCCTTTTGATGCTCCGTCGAAGTAGAGAATGTGTGTATGTTTCTCATTGCGCCCATGAAAGAACTCAGAATCTTCATGAAGCTGCCAGGAGGATCTCGTTAGAGAGGGGGGATGGCGAGTGGAATGGATGGAGGGGAAAACAGTGCAGATCCAATCAAATTCTAAGGTGGAGGAGGGAATAAAGGAGATGGGTTTGGGTTTGGAAAGAAATAATTCAACCATGAGGGCAACGAATTTTTTAGCTCCTAGATCAGGGGGAGAGTGGAGGTTGGAAAAGACGGTTCTATTTCTAGAGAGCTAAATTTTCCAGCAAATGTACTTAGGTAAGGCTTTGAATAAGTCTTTGAAGAGAGGTTTGTTCTTAAAGGAGCCCCGATATAGGGAAAGCCAATTTGAAAGAAGATCTCTTGGTTGAGATAGCCATTTGATTTTGTTGTGGAGGCTTTGAAGAGCTGTTTTCCACACATATATTGCAAAAGGGCAATAAAGGAAGATATGTTGAGAGGTTTCCTGCACATTTCGACATAGCTCACATATGAAGGGCCCGTGCATATTCCTTTTGAGAAGATTTTCCCCTGTTAGTAATTTTCCATGTGCCACTAACAAACAAAAAGAGTTTACCTTGGGAGGAATGTCATTGTTCCAGAGGGAATTCCAGATATTATCTTTGGGGGGGAGATCCATTTGGGAGAGAAGTTGTGAATATCCTTTCTTAACAGAGTAAATACCATTTCCCCAACCTCTCCTATCTTTTAGCATGTTGCAAATGGGGGCGCAACCTCTTAAAAGATTTTGCAGCTGGTGGGCTGCATCCTGAAGATTGCTTGGAGGAATTTGCAAGTTCCCTCCTATCCAGTCACCCGTATCAGTGTTCCAGGAAGAGATGTCCAAGATGTATTTTTTGCCTTGTGCATCTAGCCATTTAATGAGAGGTCGAAGATGCATGTGTTGCCAAAGTGGTTGCTTTTCGATGATGTTGTCTGTCACAATAAGGATCTTTCGACCATTTCCAGGAATCTAGGTGAGATGACTCTTAATGAGAGGAATGGAGGCAGAAAGAAGCTTCCCTATTGGAGAGCCATTTCTCAGGGAGTGTTGTTGATCTAAACACCTGAGTCTGTCCCCTGCTAAGTATTTCTTCAAGAGAATTTTTTTCCACCAATATTTTCTTCCCGAAATAAGATTCCATAATATTTTTTCTCCCATTTCCAAGTTTAGAGAGGGTAGGATATTTTATGCCCATGCCTCCATTTTTTTGTGGGTTTTTTACAATATCCCAGTTTACCAAGTGGAATTTTTTTGTTTCAGTTTTTCCCCCTTCCCAGAGAAAGCGTTGTAGGAGACATGAGATTGAGGTTTTAATGCTCTAGGGTGCAAGAAGAAAGGAGAATTGAAAAATGGGGAGAGCGGAGAGGACTGATTTTAAAAGCACCATTCGACCAACCAGATTGAGCCAGAAAACGCCCCAATGGTTCAGCTTGTTTTTTATTTTGTCTAGGATTTGGTTCCAAGCTAAATTAGGGAGATATTTAAGACAACTTGGGATGCCAAGGTATCTAAAGTTTTGCATTTTTTCGATGAGAGGAAAGCAGAATATGTTTTCTATTAGGTGAGTTCTTGTGGGAGTGTTCCAAGCATAGACATTAGATTTGGCGCTATTTATGAGAGCTCTCGAGGCTTGGGTAAAATTTTCCAGAGCACTTTTTAATCTCTTAGCTATGAAAATGGAGGCACCTCCAATTAGGAGAGTGTCATCGGATAATTGGGAGTGATTTATTCTCTTTTTCTAGCTGCCTACCAAGAGTTTCTGCCATAATTATTTAGAGGAGAGGGGAAAGAGGACAGCCTTGCCTCAACCCTATGGAAATTTTGAAGAATTTTTTTGGTCGCCCGCTAATCAGAGGGGCAATCCAAGGCTTGGAAATGCAGGTCAAAACCCAAACTATGAATTCTGGACTAAAGCCAAATTTTCTAAGAACTGCAAATAGAAAATTATGTCTCACCCTATCAAAAGCATTGGCCATGTCAATTTTGATAATCATTCCTTGATCTCCTCGTTCCCTACTGGAGTGTATGGATTCTTGGACCAAAACAATGTTGTCAATCATTTGTCTCTTTTCAACAAAACAACTTTGGTTTGGGGAGATAAGCTTATGAAGGAGAGGCTTAATTTGGTTGGCTATGATTTTAGTAATGAGTTTGTAGGAGACATTGCATAAGGATATGGGCCTGAACCTAGAGAAGGAGGAAGGGTTTGAGTCCTTTGGTATAAGCACTAGAAGAGTAGAATTTGTGTTCCCCCCAACTTTGTAGATTTATGGACATATTGGATCATTCTCATGAGATATTTTTTTATTATGTGCCAACATTTTTTATAAAAGTGGGTGTTGAATCCATCTGGACATGGAGCTTTATATGGGTGAAGTTGGAATAAGGCCTCATGAAGTTCTTTTTTTGTAACCTCTTGATTTATATTGAGATTATCCTCTTGATGGACAATCGTTGGGATTTTTAGCAACATATCTTCTTGTATGTTGAGATTTGCAATGCCTTCCTCAATTAGAAGGTGTTCAAAATAATTTGTGGCTTCTTATTGGATTTGTTGGAAGTCACTTGTTTTTTATCCATATTCTTTTGTGATCTCCTTCACCTTGTTCCTCCAGAGTCTGGCTTTGGTTTGTCTATGAAAGAATCTCATGTTTTTGTCTCCTAAATTGAGCCAAAGTCTCCGAGATTTGAGCCTCCAAGTTTCCTCTTCCGAGTGGAGGATTTTTTGATAATCTATGAAGTCATGTTGTTATTTGAGAAGAAGAAATTGAGTGGGAAGTCCCTCTTCCATTTCCAATCTGTTTTCTTCCATTTCCTTTATTTTCTTGTTTTTTACTTATTAGTCTTCTTCTTTGGTGATTTTCACCCAATGTTTGAGGGCCAATTTGACTCTTTTTAGTTTATACTCCCAGATGTAGTTTGGAGAGACTTATTTCCAATATCCCCAGGCATCTATGACAATATCAAAAAAGTTTGGTTCCGAAATCCAAAGGGGGTTGAATCTGAAGGGGATGGGGCCGAAATTTTCTGGAGGGGATAGAGTTAAGGTGATAGGGCAGTGGTCATATCCAGTCCAAGGGAGAATGAGAGAGGAGGGGGAAAAGGACTCGTCAAGGAAGGAACTTATTAAGAGAAAATGATCTATATGAGCAGTGATGTGCCCAGGTCCTAACCTTTTGTTCGACCAAGTGAAGTGGTTGTTAGAAGGTTTTATGTCAATTAAATGAAAGGAGGATATGAGATCCTCGAGATGCTCACGAGTGGGGTCATGTACTCAAGTGCCTCCTTTATTTTCTTTAGGATGGAGGGTTGTGTTGAGGTCTCCAACTATAATGAGGTCCTTAGAGTCTAGACTCCCATGAAGATTTTGGAGGGAGGACCAACATTCTATTTTTTCTTGATAAATAATTGGCATATACACATTAATGACATTCAGAGTCTTACCCATAGGGATATGAAGAAGGGATGTTATGATCCAGTGTGTTGTAGAGTGCCAATTTTGAAGAGAGAAGATACTTGGGTTCCACAAGGTGCAGATTCCTCCCGAGGCTCCTCTTGCGCTAACTGCCATGCCTTTGCATGAACACTAGATGTAGTTTATTTCCTGAAGGATATCATCATCCTTCCTTTTAGTCTCCTGGAGCAGAAGTACATGCAGATATTCTACTTTAATTAGGTCATGTATCAGCGAGAGCTTGTGTTGGCTCCCTAATCCTCTGCAGTTCCAGGAGATTGATTTTATCATTTAGACGGCTTGGAGTTTCCCCCTTTATGGGGGTTGGGTCCATTCTGAATCCTGGTTTGTCTTGTTTCTTTCTTAGCATGTTGATCCAAAGTTGTTTGCTTCCCAAGTTCTATTTCCTTCCTGGCTGAGGCTTCCCGCTTGTGCAGATTTGATTTTCTACCCACTTTTCTGATGGGGGAGTCATGGGTATCTGATTTTGAGCCTTCTTCTGATATTTTTTCTAATTCTCCATCCTCTAGGAGAGAATATGGGTGAAGGGGCGAAGGTGGTGTTGAGGGAGGAAGAGGAGGTGCAAAGGGTTGGGTAAGAGGAGAGGTAGGCGGAGGTGTGGTATGTATTTGAAAGGGGGGCGGCTCCACTCGGGGTGGATCTTGATTCAAGTTCGGATTGGAAGATTATGGGTCTTGGGATGTATCAGGTAGGGGTGGCGTGGGGGTGTCTTTAGGGTTCTGACCATGGCGTTGTTGTTTTTTCTTTCTAGGTTGTTTCCATTATTCAGATTATTCAAGCGGGGTTTCAAGGGGGGACTTGGGACAGTGATTTGCAAAATGACCATACTCATGTGATTTGCAAAATGACCATACTCATGATAGGCTTTGCATTTGAAAGGTAGTTGTTCATAGTCAACTTTTTATAGATAGGTCCATTTATCTAGAGTGAGGTTAATAGCTTCAGGCATGCCTTTTTCCAGATCAACTTCTACACATATCTATTCATAGGCTTGAATACCATCTTTAGGTTCTGCTCGATCTATATATTTCCCAAGGGTATTACCTATAGAATGAATAGTTTCATTATTCCAACAATGCAGGGGGAGAAAGGGGAGGCGAACCCAAACTAGAACTGCATTAGGAATATCATTCTTGTGGTTGAAATATGGGGTCCAACTATTAAGATACATACCTATGGAGCCCATAAAGTACGGTTTTCTTCTGAAGATGAGATCTCGATCTCATTTGTCTTCAAAAAGAAAGGCAAATAAACCTCTTCCAAATAGAAAATGTGAAAGATTACCTTTCAGGTGGGGTTTCCAGTTCTTGTCGATCCATATCGCCATAGCCCGCGGAGAGGGCCAAATTCCAGTAAACTATCCAATGAGTGCATGGTCTGCAAATTTTAGGATGAGGGATATAGAGCTTCCTTGGATCTGAAGCGAGGGAATTTGATATAGTTTTTTCACAAACTTTGGAGGGGCACGCTTGGTCATCTTGGGAAGAGAGGCGATAAGAGAGGCAAAGGTTGTAGCATCCAAGGAGGAGGGAGAGGGAGGTGGAAAGGAAGAGGGGGGGACCAAGGCCCCTCCCGAAGAGGAAAGCATGTGTGAGGAGACAGGGGGGAGGAAGTGCATCAGGGAGGTCGGTGTGTTGGACGTTTGCAAGTGTTCAAATCTTCACAATAGTTAATAAAACTGCTTATTATTGTTAAACATTGATTGATTTGTATGTTTATTTGCAAATGGATACACACTTTTTAAGGGTAGTGCATTTAGGTGGATCTCTTATTGTAATACTTGAACTGATGGAGAGTTTTTCATGCCACTTTCATTGATACCTATTTAGGTTTATATTGTTGTACATTTGTTTCAATGTGATTATTTGAATGACCTACCTTTTATATTCAAATTTTAAATATTAGTTTGTAATTTATTATTAAAAATTGGATTCATCATGAGGACAAATGCAAAACATGTCTTGAGAATGAGTGAGATAGAGACTCAACTGTCAGAAAGAAAAAGGTATGTCAACCAAAAGAATCCATTTATTGGGTGGCCTAAAGAAAACCGAAAAAGATATTATGGGACACAAGCTACTACTAAGATAAATTTTTAATATATTCATGTGTTGCACATGATTTGGTCTTGGTGCAAGACAGAGCTGCCCCCATAACTATATTCATTCATGATTCGATTTAAATGAGGGTTTTGAGCAATCATACAAAATCAAGTGGGAAAGGCAAGCAACATATTTCTAGTGGTTGTGAAATGTCAACAATTACATGAAGGGGTAGAAGTGAATGACATATCAAAATAAGGATCAAATTTCAAAAATAATGAGTCATAGAAGGGAACATGCATGATAGTGAAAGCCAAAAACAACAAGATGTCATTGCATCGAATTAGGGACTTGCACCTCAAACACAACTACCATATTTTACAATGTTTTTGGCTTGGAGCACGACCTAGTATAAAAATGACATATCAAGGGTTGTTGTGCATGCCAATTTGGTATGTTCATAAAAAGCTAATGTAGTATGCTAAGGTCAGCCTATAAAAACTCACATATAATGTCATTTAGGCAAACTATAACATTGTGTACATCAAGAACCTCATTTATAATAAAAAACACATCACTTGAGAAATTTGTATACCCAACCATTCTATAAGCATCAAAAAAGATAGTAAAAAACTAGACAAATGTCAAGCAGACTAGCTAAGGTTGTATTGTTTGTCCACACATATGACATTTTTTTTAATATTGCAAATCATTCCAATTTTCAATCAAATTATGAGAATGAAAATGCATGCAAAGCAACAGATTATTGCCATTAATTGCATGTTACTTTTAGATGTCATTTTATTAAACCAATTGTAACTACTGCATCAACCAATTGCTTATTCACTTCATTAGAAATATTGTTCTCCTAAACAAAGATGTATTTTGGTGAATCCTCATGGAAACATCAAATGTCATAATCAGGGAACCATAAATTGTCCTTAAATGTTGGAATACAAAGTCTTCACCACTACATTCAAAGTAATTCCTCACAATAAATGTCAAGCAGACTAGCTATGGTTGTAGTCCTTGTCCAGATATAGGACAGGTAGTAAAAAAAAAAGACAAATCTTAAGCAAACTAGCTAAGGTTGTACAGTTTTTCCAGATATAGGACATTTTAAGTTAGTATTGTAAATCATTACAATTTTCAATCAAATTATGGGAATGCAAATGCACAAAAAGCAATAGATTACTGCCATTAATTGCATGTTACTTTTAAATGCCATTTTATTAAACCAATTATAGCTACTGCATCCATCAATTGCTTGCTCACTTCATTAGAAAGATTTTTTTCCTAAACAACAACATATTTTTGGTCAATCCTCATGAAAACATCAAGTGTCATAATCAAGAAACCATAAATTGTCTCTGAATGCTAGAATACAAAGTCTTTGCCACTACATTCGAAGTAATTTCTCACAATAAATGTTTATATGTATTATGCATGTGTCGGGGTTATACAATGAATATTTCTCATGAAGGAACATAAAAATACAACATAATTAAAATCTGAACAATGATCTAAAGTACAATGTCAAACATTGAAAGCCAAGCTTTGAGGAAAATATTAGTTGGACTTGTAAAAAGTGGTGCTACAAATGTCAACATAATTCTGAGTAAAAGAAATGCATTTTAAAGGCAACAAAGAGTTTTGACCACCTAAAACTTTTATATGTACAAACACTAATATAATTCACTGAACAGTAAAATGTTAAAGTCAAACAATATTGATTTGTAATGTTTACCATACTGATTATATCAATATGTAAAACATGGTTATAAATTTATCAACACACAACTTTATAATACTACCAAGTATTTGAATCACTCTTCTTTCTTAGTATCCAAGTTGATTAGATAAAAGTTTATCCAGTTAGGTTCCTATTTTATTAGTGATTGAATGGATTGTAACATCTTAGCCAAGCAAATATTTATTATACTAAAGCACTAACCTACTTCTTATCCAGAATGTTCAATGTACTACTAGGATTGAATCTTGGAGGTATCATGTCTATCCAACTAGATGCACAATAATGTTTGATAGTTGGATGGATGGAAAGGAAAGGAAATTGGTTAATTTCTTGGTTGATTGTCCCACTGGAACAATGTTTACTAAAGTTGTTGATGCATCTACACATACTAATGGTGCAGTGTTCTTATGTATATTTTTGGATGAATTCATTCAAGAGATAAAGTGTGCAGCATGTTGATCAAATCATTACAGATAATGATGTTAATTTTGTGGCCACTGATAGGATTTTAATGGAGATGCACCCCACATTAATTTGGAGTTTGGACTCGATGTGCCACCCATTGCATCAATTTGATTCTTGAGGATGTGGGAAAAATTTACTATAAGAAGGATGTGATTGATTCAGCTAGGAGCATCACAAAATATTTATATAATCATGCATTTCTAGCTTTTATGCATGCCAATTTGGCATGCACAACAACCATAGAATGAAGCACTATACTTATCATCTATCAACAATGTAGACTTTAAAAAAAATCATGATTTAGTTTATTTCCTATCAATAATGGGAAAAAAAAAAAAACACGAGTTTTAGGAAAAAATAAGGATCAAATTTCAAAAATCACAAGTCATAGAAGGGAACATGCATGACAGTGAAAGAAAAAAATAACAAGATGGCATTGCATCAAATTAGGGACTTGCACCTCAAACACAGCTGCCATATTTTAAAATGTTTTTGGCTTGGACTACTACCTACTATAAAAATGGCATACCAAGGGTTGTTGTGCATGCCAAATTTGGAATGCACGATAGCCATAGAATGAAGCACTATACTTATCATCTATCAACAATGTAAACTTTAAAAAAAATCGTGATTTTTTTTTATTTATTTTTTTTAATGGTTGACGAAATCGACAACTAGTTGGACACGTACTCGCGTTACATGTGGTCCTATTATCCAACTGCTACCATTATAACCTCCAGGTGTGCCCACGCTGCCCCACACGCGACACACGATTTTAATCGGGGGGGGTTGAACTTTAAACCTCATGGAACTTCATATCACGACACTTGCCAATTGAGCTTCCCCCCGGGGGAAATTTCATGATTTATTTTATTTCCTATCAATAATGGGAAAAAAAACATGAGTTTTAGGATTTGTATTATGTCCTTGTGAATCTGGTGTTCACCATTTTTACTAATTATCATAGCCATTGTTTACCAAAAAATATAATGAATTGAGATTGTCAATAGCTAGAGAAAATGATGAGCCCCCAAAAAGAAACTTTTCTAAAACAAGAAGATAATCATATCAAGTATTCACCATTTTTATTAATTATCATAGCCATTGTTGTCCAAAAAATATAATGAATTGAGGTTCTCAATAACAAGATAAAATGATGAGCCCCCAAAAAGAAACCTTTCTAAAACAAGAATATAATCATATCGAGTAGAAATTTGAAACCCCAACATAAGATCTAAGTATGATCAATCTTCATGTCAATATCTAAATATGATATCACCATTAAGTGGTGTTGGTCTCAAAGTTAACAAAAACTAATAAAAGCTAAGAGGCAATTAACATTTAACTACAAGCCATCGTTGAGATATATCTCTTCATACCTGAACAACAACAACAAAAAAACATTTCTCAAATTTAAAATTTAAAGATTTTAAATAAAATATATCTAGAAATTTCAAATAAAATGTACACATACAATTTTAGATAAATAAAACAAATTGTGATTAAAGAAAAATTGACATACCAAAATTGTTGAAGCTTCATCTTCCAAAATCCATGTGTTCATTTTCTACCAATAATGTAAACACCATTGTAACAATAAAAAGAAAAACCAATAACACATTAGCATATACTTTATTAGTAAATAGTTTAAAGATATTTAACTTTATTAAATAACAATGAGAAAGAATAGCATACCCAAGCACATCATCAAGATTAACATAACCATGTGAGAAAGAATAACATACCCAACTGGAGTTCCACAAATCTAATATTATTGCTCTAGACTCTTTATTATACTTTTTTGGCATTTTTTAAAAACCAAACTTGCATCACTTCCATAATAGTTATTGTCCAAAATAGTTACTCTCCATATTAAGTCAGTCTTTGCATAAATATTTAATTTTCTTCTATAACCAGATGCTCTTTCAACATTTCTTACATGATCTGAACAAAGTAATATCATATCTAGCAAATTTTTAAAGAGAAAAATTGTGTGCTTGGTAACCAATTTTAGTGTTCGGATTTATATAATACCCTGAAAATAAATTCACTTGTGTATGCAGAAAGTTTAAAAATATTCATATTAATTCATTCTTCCAGGAAAATACTTATCTCCTCTTCTGCAATGGAATAGGTGTTCTCATATAATCAAATTCCCTTTCAAATTAAAGGACTCGCAAATTTACATATTAAGCCATTCTTCCAAGAAAATACTTATATCTATGAAAGTTCACAAATCTCCATATTAAAAGTCATTCTTCCAAGAAAATATTTATATCTATGAAAGTTCACAAATCTCCATATTAAAAGCCATTCTTCCAAGAAAATACTTATCTCCTCTTTCTGCAGTGGAATAGATGTTCTCATATAATCTTTCATGTACATGCAGAAAACACAAATATGGACGTATATTAAGTCATTCTTCAAAAACTATTAAAATCTTTCATCTTTCTACATGAGATGTATTCATATTACATATAATCAAACACTCTTTGAAATATGCCTTCATCATGATCTAAACATAAGTGAGATCATGCATGTACATAGCTTATTTGTAAATCTACAAATTTTGGTTTGTGGTTAGTAAGAAATTAGTTAAGAGTTTTCCAATACCCCAAGAAGGAATTCACTTTGTTGTATGCAGAAAACAGAAATATCCATATTACGCCATTCTTGGACAAGAAGGCAAGGAATGTAATTGAAGAAAATTTAGAATCTTCCCCTTTTCTGATGTGGGATAGAGTATGTGTTGGCATGTTTACAGACAGGAGATAGAGTATGCTCGTCATTGATGGCAAGAACAACAGCGATGATGGAAAACAGGAAAAGCATAATCTCAGGAGAAGAAGTGAACAGTATGCAGAGATCAAAGCTCAGAAGGGAAAGCGCAGTACAAAAACGTGATCAGGATCAAATCCTTGATCATGGATCTACTTCAAGAGTCTTCATGATTGTTGGATCTGAGTGCGAAGGATCATCAACCGTTGGATCCAATGGACTTGCAAGGAGGATAAGCTCGGGAGGAATATCTAACAATCGTTGATCGAGGAATGGCGTGGGTTGTTGATCGGACAAGACTCGAAACACAAAATTTGTTAAGTCTTGATTCACGAAGGAAGGATCTAGATAGTTGAGTCATGGGAAATCTCAGACCGTCGATCTGAGGTGATTGAAGTCGTGAGTTCAGACTTTGGAAGAAGGGATGTGCTCTAACCTCCAACATCGTGAAATGCGAAATCGCAAAATGTCTTTCTAATTAGGCATGTGGTCACAGCCAGTGGTCACATCAGCGAAAGAGAAGGGAATGATCTAGCATTGCTAAGCTCCACCTCAAAGTTTCACGAGTTGGGAAAATCAAGGTGACTCACAGTTGATCACCCGAAACACGAAATCATGAAATACCTTTTTGAATAGGGTTGTGGTCACAACCAGTGGTCACATCAGTAGAAGAGAAGGGAAGGATCTAGCATTGCTAGGATCCACCTCGGAGTTTTGCGAGTTGGGAAAATCGAGGTGACTCGCAATCAATCACCCGAAACACGAAATCGTGAAACAATTTTTTGTTTGGCGTATGGTCACGACCAATATTCATGTGGAGAGGAACTTAGTTCCTCTATGGATTTAATCCAATGGTGTTGATTAACTCGGCAATCTAATCGAAGGGTTGTTGTTTTCCTTCACGATTCCTTGACCAATTACGATTCAATTATACTAACTGAATCATTGTTATTGGCATGTGAGATTCCTAGAGTAACGGATTGGAAATTTGATTTCTTGGGTGTTTTCTTGGAGATTCAAGGTGTAACTGAATTGTGTGATTGCATAAAAGAGAAATTCCTTGACTGAGTGAGGTTGGTTGTTTTCTCTGAAAAATGGGTTGAACTATAAGAAACGAAAATCATAGTTTTCACAAAATGTGAAGAAATTCGTAGACAAAGAACATAAGTGAGATAGAATAGAAAGGGGGAAGAGAGAAGAATGTATAAGAACCAAAGAGCATGAGATGAACAGAAAAAGAGAAGATGGAGAGAGACAGCAAGTCGAGCCAAGTATGAGCAGAACAGAAGCAGTGTAAAGCAAAGCATAATTGAAGAACAGAGAAGAAATGGTAAGCATTGACATATATGTATTGTTGTAAGCTATCCTTCAAGAAAGTTTTTATATTCATGGTGGTAGGGAGGTGGTAGGGAGGATCGTTGTCCTTAGAGGTTCAAGTGGGTGCTTGAACACAAGAAGTTGTGGCTTCCATCTGGTTGTAGCAAGAAAAACCAGGGTGGTAGGGTGGTGCAAGGGAGAACTATTGTTCTTTGTTATACAGGTTGGTTCCTGTGTGACTGGAAGTTGGCGCTTTCATCCAGTTGGTGCTGGAACACTCTGGGAGTAGGTGCTTCCTTATAATGCGTGCTAGAGAAACCATAGAGTTGAATCTCTCTGCAAGTTACAACTTGTAAAACATAGGTTGCAGTCTCACATTGAGTTGGTTCTCAAAGATAGATGATGTACAGAACATAAAAATATTGCCTATTCATTTGAAGAAGAAGATGTTTTCTCCCTTTATGGGTTTCCTTCTGAATATTTGTCTCTGTGTATATCATATGTGTGATTGATGTTATTATTTTATGTTGTTCATGTCTTGCATAATTTTGATGATCACTTGGAGAATATTAACAATACTTTAATAGGCATAAAATTGTTTAAGCACAGTAACAATTGATTCACCCCCCCTCTCAGTTGTCTTAGTAATTTCAACAGTCTGTTCTCAAATAATCAAATGTTCAAGTTCAAAATTGTCTGCATCATTATCTAAAGTTTAAACATATAAATAAGATCATGAATAAGATCATGTAATCATATTTTTAAATCTAGAATAGTTCGAGTTGAATCATGATATAATCTTAAATAAGATCAGTATCCAAGTGAATTTAGAATATTCCATATTTTTTATGTGGGAGATCTATATTATGTTCTCATATAATCAAATGTTAGATTTCAGAATTAGGTCTACATCATGATCTAAACATAAATAAGATTGAATCTACCATTTTAGACGACGATAAGCTTATATAGGAGTTATATATATTTCAAAATGATTGATTGAAGGGTTGAAAATTTATATAGAAACTAATTGAGTAACCCTTCTATGAATAGGAAAGGCTTAATTAAAATGTTGATCAAACATAAATTTGAAAAAAGTAAAAAAAGATATGCATATTCAACACAAATAAGATTGAACATTTATATATATAAGGCCCAACATAAAAACAAACTAAAAGTCAATAATGTGCAATGTACATACATTTAATTAAGCATCATCATGAATAGATGCATCCTTCTCAAGTATGGATGCATCCTCCTCAATCCCAATCTCCCGCACTCTCTTCTCCACATTTCCCTATAACACATTTCAAATTTGTACATTTAAAAATTAAATTTAAATTATTTTAACACATTAAATTGTAGTTTTAAATTTTGAAACATGTAATAAATGTGATGTGTCAACCTGAATATCATCAACCACACAAGAGGATGGCATTCCCATAGTCGTTTGAGTCATGATCTTACCCACCATACCCTAAGATTCAATAAATATATTGTTTTAGACATTTTTCTTTTAAATTAATAATTTAAATGACATTGCAATTTTCATATATAATTAAATTTGTATTCAACATGTAATGATACTTGTGAACTCCCGCCATCTTCAAAATCTCCCAATGAGAAATGGGACAAGCCTACACAAGTAGTGGGAGACGGAATAGTAAATTGTGTTCACATTAATGCAAAAACACAAATTTCATGTATGTTGATTATTCAACAAGTTGTGAAGATTGGACAACTAAAGTGGAAATTTTTAAGCACATACTTGATTCAACCCTTCCAAATTTAAACTCGATGAATCAAGTCCCCTATTTACAGGAGATTCATTTAAAAAATGACCAAACTACAATGAATAACAATAGCAACCCAATTATTTTTAAAGATACAATGATATGTATCTAGATATAGAACTATAAGAAAACTATCATCAAATGCATGAAAAAATTACTAACTGTAACACATACCAATCTGACATTCAGTTCATCATTTTGAATTAACTCCCTCAAACCATTACAAAAATATTTTGCATACTCTCATATATCTTTTATGGACATGGAATCTATCTCCTCATTTGTTTTGTAAACAAAATTGACTCGAGAATTGGCTTCAGCTCTCTGACAGTTCAAACCAACATCAACACCATAAAAAATTGATTCTAAATTTTCTCTGATTGCATTCCTAGCCTCCTTGCCAACATCCTATGTAGCTCGCATCTCTTAATGTGAGACAAATGGTCCTATTGGAC
>ML824612.1:32639-62749 GCA_009831015.1 Picea engelmannii | reverse complement strand
TTTGTAGGAGACATTGCATAAGGATATGGGCCTGAACCTAGAGAAGGAGGAAGGGTTTGAGTCCTTTGGTATAAGCACTAGAAGAGTAGAATTTGTGTTCCCCCCAACTTTGTAGATTTATGGACATATTGGATCATTCTCATGAGATATTTTTTTATTATGTGCCAACATTTTTTATAAAAGTGGGTGTTGAATCCATCTGGACATGGAGCTTTATATGGGTGAAGTTGGAATAAGGCCTCATGAAGTTCTTTTTTTGTAACCTCTTGATTTATATTGAGATTATCCTCTTGATGGACAATCGTTGGGATTTTTAGCAACATATCTTCTTGTATGTTGAGATTTGCAATGCCTTCCTCAATTAGAAGGTGTTCAAAATAATTTGTGGCTTCTTATTGGATTTGTTGGAAGTCACTTGTTTTTTATCCATATTCTTTTGTGATCTCCTTCACCTTGTTCCTCCAGAGTCTGGCTTTGGTTTGTCTATGAAAGAATCTCATGTTTTTGTCTCCTAAATTGAGCCAAAGTCTCCGAGATTTGAGCCTCCAAGTTTCCTCTTCCGAGTGGAGGATTTTTTGATAATCTATGAAGTCATGTTGTTATTTGAGAAGAAGAAATTGAGTGGGAAGTCCCTCTTCCATTTCCAATCTGTTTTCTTCCATTTCCTTTATTTTCTTGTTTTTTACTTATTAGTCTTCTTCTTTGGTGATTTTCACCCAATGTTTGAGGGCCAATTTGACTCTTTTTAGTTTATACTCCCAGATGTAGTTTGGAGAGACTTATTTCCAATATCCCCAGGCATCTATGACAATATCAAAAAAGTTTGGTTCCGAAATCCAAAGGGGGTTGAATCTGAAGGGGATGGGGCCGAAATTTTCTGGAGGGGATAGAGTTAAGGTGATAGGGCAGTGGTCATATCCAGTCCAAGGGAGAATGAGAGAGGAGGGGGAAAAGGACTCGTCAAGGAAGGAACTTATTAAGAGAAAATGATCTATATGAGCAGTGATGTGCCCAGGTCCTAACCTTTTGTTCGACCAAGTGAAGTGGTTGTTAGAAGGTTTTATGTCAATTAAATGAAAGGAGGATATGAGATCCTCGAGATGCTCACGAGTGGGGTCATGTACTCAAGTGCCTCCTTTATTTTCTTTAGGATGGAGGGTTGTGTTGAGGTCTCCAACTATAATGAGGTCCTTAGAGTCTAGACTCCCATGAAGATTTTGGAGGGAGGACCAACATTCTATTTTTTCTTGATAAATAATTGGCATATACACATTAATGACATTCAGAGTCTTACCCATAGGGATATGAAGAAGGGATGTTATGATCCAGTGTGTTGTAGAGTGCCAATTTTGAAGAGAGAAGATACTTGGGTTCCACAAGGTGCAGATTCCTCCCGAGGCTCCTCTTGCGCTAACTGCCATGCCTTTGCATGAACACTAGATGTAGTTTATTTCCTGAAGGATATCATCATCCTTCCTTTTAGTCTCCTGGAGCAGAAGTACATGCAGATATTCTACTTTAATTAGGTCATGTATCAGCGAGAGCTTGTGTTGGCTCCCTAATCCTCTGCAGTTCCAGGAGATTGATTTTATCATTTAGACGGCTTGGAGTTTCCCCCTTTATGGGGGTTGGGTCCATTCTGAATCCTGGTTTGTCTTGTTTCTTTCTTAGCATGTTGATCCAAAGTTGTTTGCTTCCCAAGTTCTATTTCCTTCCTGGCTGAGGCTTCCCGCTTGTGCAGATTTGATTTTCTACCCACTTTTCTGATGGGGGAGTCATGGGTATCTGATTTTGAGCCTTCTTCTGATATTTTTTCTAATTCTCCATCCTCTAGGAGAGAATATGGGTGAAGGGGCGAAGGTGGTGTTGAGGGAGGAAGAGGAGGTGCAAAGGGTTGGGTAAGAGGAGAGGTAGGCGGAGGTGTGGTATGTATTTGAAAGGGGGGCGGCTCCACTCGGGGTGGATCTTGATTCAAGTTCGGATTGGAAGATTATGGGTCTTGGGATGTATCAGGTAGGGGTGGCGTGGGGGTGTCTTTAGGGTTCTGACCATGGCGTTGTTGTTTTTTCTTTCTAGGTTGTTTCCATTATTCAGATTATTCAAGCGGGGTTTCAAGGGGGGACTTGGGACAGTGATTTGCAAAATGACCATACTCATGTGATTTGCAAAATGACCATACTCATGATAGGCTTTGCATTTGAAAGGTAGTTGTTCATAGTCAACTTTTTATAGATAGGTCCATTTATCTAGAGTGAGGTTAATAGCTTCAGGCATGCCTTTTTCCAGATCAACTTCTACACATATCTATTCATAGGCTTGAATACCATCTTTAGGTTCTGCTCGATCTATATATTTCCCAAGGGTATTACCTATAGAATGAATAGTTTCATTATTCCAACAATGCAGGGGGAGAAAGGGGAGGCGAACCCAAACTAGAACTGCATTAGGAATATCATTCTTGTGGTTGAAATATGGGGTCCAACTATTAAGATACATACCTATGGAGCCCATAAAGTACGGTTTTCTTCTGAAGATGAGATCTCGATCTCATTTGTCTTCAAAAAGAAAGGCAAATAAACCTCTTCCAAATAGAAAATGTGAAAGATTACCTTTCAGGTGGGGTTTCCAGTTCTTGTCGATCCATATCGCCATAGCCCGCGGAGAGGGCCAAATTCCAGTAAACTATCCAATGAGTGCATGGTCTGCAAATTTTAGGATGAGGGATATAGAGCTTCCTTGGATCTGAAGCGAGGGAATTTGATATAGTTTTTTCACAAACTTTGGAGGGGCACGCTTGGTCATCTTGGGAAGAGAGGCGATAAGAGAGGCAAAGGTTGTAGCATCCAAGGAGGAGGGAGAGGGAGGTGGAAAGGAAGAGGGGGGGACCAAGGCCCCTCCCGAAGAGGAAAGCATGTGTGAGGAGACAGGGGGGAGGAAGTGCATCAGGGAGGTCGGTGTGTTGGACGTTTGCAAGTGTTCAAATCTTCACAATAGTTAATAAAACTGCTTATTATTGTTAAACATTGATTGATTTGTATGTTTATTTGCAAATGGATACACACTTTTTAAGGGTAGTGCATTTAGGTGGATCTCTTATTGTAATACTTGAACTGATGGAGAGTTTTTCATGCCACTTTCATTGATACCTATTTAGGTTTATATTGTTGTACATTTGTTTCAATGTGATTATTTGAATGACCTACCTTTTATATTCAAATTTTAAATATTAGTTTGTAATTTATTATTAAAAATTGGATTCATCATGAGGACAAATGCAAAACATGTCTTGAGAATGAGTGAGATAGAGACTCAACTGTCAGAAAGAAAAAGGTATGTCAACCAAAAGAATCCATTTATTGGGTGGCCTAAAGAAAACCGAAAAAGATATTATGGGACACAAGCTACTACTAAGATAAATTTTTAATATATTCATGTGTTGCACATGATTTGGTCTTGGTGCAAGACAGAGCTGCCCCCATAACTATATTCATTCATGATTCGATTTAAATGAGGGTTTTGAGCAATCATACAAAATCAAGTGGGAAAGGCAAGCAACATATTTCTAGTGGTTGTGAAATGTCAACAATTACATGAAGGGGTAGAAGTGAATGACATATCAAAATAAGGATCAAATTTCAAAAATAATGAGTCATAGAAGGGAACATGCATGATAGTGAAAGCCAAAAACAACAAGATGTCATTGCATCGAATTAGGGACTTGCACCTCAAACACAACTACCATATTTTACAATGTTTTTGGCTTGGAGCACGACCTAGTATAAAAATGACATATCAAGGGTTGTTGTGCATGCCAATTTGGTATGTTCATAAAAAGCTAATGTAGTATGCTAAGGTCAGCCTATAAAAACTCACATATAATGTCATTTAGGCAAACTATAACATTGTGTACATCAAGAACCTCATTTATAATAAAAAACACATCACTTGAGAAATTTGTATACCCAACCATTCTATAAGCATCAAAAAAGATAGTAAAAAACTAGACAAATGTCAAGCAGACTAGCTAAGGTTGTATTGTTTGTCCACACATATGACATTTTTTTTAATATTGCAAATCATTCCAATTTTCAATCAAATTATGAGAATGAAAATGCATGCAAAGCAACAGATTATTGCCATTAATTGCATGTTACTTTTAGATGTCATTTTATTAAACCAATTGTAACTACTGCATCAACCAATTGCTTATTCACTTCATTAGAAATATTGTTCTCCTAAACAAAGATGTATTTTGGTGAATCCTCATGGAAACATCAAATGTCATAATCAGGGAACCATAAATTGTCCTTAAATGTTGGAATACAAAGTCTTCACCACTACATTCAAAGTAATTCCTCACAATAAATGTCAAGCAGACTAGCTATGGTTGTAGTCCTTGTCCAGATATAGGACAGGTAGTAAAAAAAAAAGACAAATCTTAAGCAAACTAGCTAAGGTTGTACAGTTTTTCCAGATATAGGACATTTTAAGTTAGTATTGTAAATCATTACAATTTTCAATCAAATTATGGGAATGCAAATGCACAAAAAGCAATAGATTACTGCCATTAATTGCATGTTACTTTTAAATGCCATTTTATTAAACCAATTATAGCTACTGCATCCATCAATTGCTTGCTCACTTCATTAGAAAGATTTTTTTCCTAAACAACAACATATTTTTGGTCAATCCTCATGAAAACATCAAGTGTCATAATCAAGAAACCATAAATTGTCTCTGAATGCTAGAATACAAAGTCTTTGCCACTACATTCGAAGTAATTTCTCACAATAAATGTTTATATGTATTATGCATGTGTCGGGGTTATACAATGAATATTTCTCATGAAGGAACATAAAAATACAACATAATTAAAATCTGAACAATGATCTAAAGTACAATGTCAAACATTGAAAGCCAAGCTTTGAGGAAAATATTAGTTGGACTTGTAAAAAGTGGTGCTACAAATGTCAACATAATTCTGAGTAAAAGAAATGCATTTTAAAGGCAACAAAGAGTTTTGACCACCTAAAACTTTTATATGTACAAACACTAATATAATTCACTGAACAGTAAAATGTTAAAGTCAAACAATATTGATTTGTAATGTTTACCATACTGATTATATCAATATGTAAAACATGGTTATAAATTTATCAACACACAACTTTATAATACTACCAAGTATTTGAATCACTCTTCTTTCTTAGTATCCAAGTTGATTAGATAAAAGTTTATCCAGTTAGGTTCCTATTTTATTAGTGATTGAATGGATTGTAACATCTTAGCCAAGCAAATATTTATTATACTAAAGCACTAACCTACTTCTTATCCAGAATGTTCAATGTACTACTAGGATTGAATCTTGGAGGTATCATGTCTATCCAACTAGATGCACAATAATGTTTGATAGTTGGATGGATGGAAAGGAAAGGAAATTGGTTAATTTCTTGGTTGATTGTCCCACTGGAACAATGTTTACTAAAGTTGTTGATGCATCTACACATACTAATGGTGCAGTGTTCTTATGTATATTTTTGGATGAATTCATTCAAGAGATAAAGTGTGCAGCATGTTGATCAAATCATTACAGATAATGATGTTAATTTTGTGGCCACTGATAGGATTTTAATGGAGATGCACCCCACATTAATTTGGAGTTTGGACTCGATGTGCCACCCATTGCATCAATTTGATTCTTGAGGATGTGGGAAAAATTTACTATAAGAAGGATGTGATTGATTCAGCTAGGAGCATCACAAAATATTTATATAATCATGCATTTCTAGCTTTTATGCATGCCAATTTGGCATGCACAACAACCATAGAATGAAGCACTATACTTATCATCTATCAACAATGTAGACTTTAAAAAAAATCATGATTTAGTTTATTTCCTATCAATAATGGGAAAAAAAAAAAAACACGAGTTTTAGGAAAAAATAAGGATCAAATTTCAAAAATCACAAGTCATAGAAGGGAACATGCATGACAGTGAAAGAAAAAAATAACAAGATGGCATTGCATCAAATTAGGGACTTGCACCTCAAACACAGCTGCCATATTTTAAAATGTTTTTGGCTTGGACTACTACCTACTATAAAAATGGCATACCAAGGGTTGTTGTGCATGCCAAATTTGGAATGCACGATAGCCATAGAATGAAGCACTATACTTATCATCTATCAACAATGTAAACTTTAAAAAAAATCGTGATTTTTTTTTATTTATTTTTTTTAATGGTTGACGAAATCGACAACTAGTTGGACACGTACTCGCGTTACATGTGGTCCTATTATCCAACTGCTACCATTATAACCTCCAGGTGTGCCCACGCTGCCCCACACGCGACACACGATTTTAATCGGGGGGGGTTGAACTTTAAACCTCATGGAACTTCATATCACGACACTTGCCAATTGAGCTTCCCCCCGGGGGAAATTTCATGATTTATTTTATTTCCTATCAATAATGGGAAAAAAAACATGAGTTTTAGGATTTGTATTATGTCCTTGTGAATCTGGTGTTCACCATTTTTACTAATTATCATAGCCATTGTTTACCAAAAAATATAATGAATTGAGATTGTCAATAGCTAGAGAAAATGATGAGCCCCCAAAAAGAAACTTTTCTAAAACAAGAAGATAATCATATCAAGTATTCACCATTTTTATTAATTATCATAGCCATTGTTGTCCAAAAAATATAATGAATTGAGGTTCTCAATAACAAGATAAAATGATGAGCCCCCAAAAAGAAACCTTTCTAAAACAAGAATATAATCATATCGAGTAGAAATTTGAAACCCCAACATAAGATCTAAGTATGATCAATCTTCATGTCAATATCTAAATATGATATCACCATTAAGTGGTGTTGGTCTCAAAGTTAACAAAAACTAATAAAAGCTAAGAGGCAATTAACATTTAACTACAAGCCATCGTTGAGATATATCTCTTCATACCTGAACAACAACAACAAAAAAACATTTCTCAAATTTAAAATTTAAAGATTTTAAATAAAATATATCTAGAAATTTCAAATAAAATGTACACATACAATTTTAGATAAATAAAACAAATTGTGATTAAAGAAAAATTGACATACCAAAATTGTTGAAGCTTCATCTTCCAAAATCCATGTGTTCATTTTCTACCAATAATGTAAACACCATTGTAACAATAAAAAGAAAAACCAATAACACATTAGCATATACTTTATTAGTAAATAGTTTAAAGATATTTAACTTTATTAAATAACAATGAGAAAGAATAGCATACCCAAGCACATCATCAAGATTAACATAACCATGTGAGAAAGAATAACATACCCAACTGGAGTTCCACAAATCTAATATTATTGCTCTAGACTCTTTATTATACTTTTTTGGCATTTTTTAAAAACCAAACTTGCATCACTTCCATAATAGTTATTGTCCAAAATAGTTACTCTCCATATTAAGTCAGTCTTTGCATAAATATTTAATTTTCTTCTATAACCAGATGCTCTTTCAACATTTCTTACATGATCTGAACAAAGTAATATCATATCTAGCAAATTTTTAAAGAGAAAAATTGTGTGCTTGGTAACCAATTTTAGTGTTCGGATTTATATAATACCCTGAAAATAAATTCACTTGTGTATGCAGAAAGTTTAAAAATATTCATATTAATTCATTCTTCCAGGAAAATACTTATCTCCTCTTCTGCAATGGAATAGGTGTTCTCATATAATCAAATTCCCTTTCAAATTAAAGGACTCGCAAATTTACATATTAAGCCATTCTTCCAAGAAAATACTTATATCTATGAAAGTTCACAAATCTCCATATTAAAAGTCATTCTTCCAAGAAAATATTTATATCTATGAAAGTTCACAAATCTCCATATTAAAAGCCATTCTTCCAAGAAAATACTTATCTCCTCTTTCTGCAGTGGAATAGATGTTCTCATATAATCTTTCATGTACATGCAGAAAACACAAATATGGACGTATATTAAGTCATTCTTCAAAAACTATTAAAATCTTTCATCTTTCTACATGAGATGTATTCATATTACATATAATCAAACACTCTTTGAAATATGCCTTCATCATGATCTAAACATAAGTGAGATCATGCATGTACATAGCTTATTTGTAAATCTACAAATTTTGGTTTGTGGTTAGTAAGAAATTAGTTAAGAGTTTTCCAATACCCCAAGAAGGAATTCACTTTGTTGTATGCAGAAAACAGAAATATCCATATTACGCCATTCTTGGACAAGAAGGCAAGGAATGTAATTGAAGAAAATTTAGAATCTTCCCCTTTTCTGATGTGGGATAGAGTATGTGTTGGCATGTTTACAGACAGGAGATAGAGTATGCTCGTCATTGATGGCAAGAACAACAGCGATGATGGAAAACAGGAAAAGCATAATCTCAGGAGAAGAAGTGAACAGTATGCAGAGATCAAAGCTCAGAAGGGAAAGCGCAGTACAAAAACGTGATCAGGATCAAATCCTTGATCATGGATCTACTTCAAGAGTCTTCATGATTGTTGGATCTGAGTGCGAAGGATCATCAACCGTTGGATCCAATGGACTTGCAAGGAGGATAAGCTCGGGAGGAATATCTAACAATCGTTGATCGAGGAATGGCGTGGGTTGTTGATCGGACAAGACTCGAAACACAAAATTTGTTAAGTCTTGATTCACGAAGGAAGGATCTAGATAGTTGAGTCATGGGAAATCTCAGACCGTCGATCTGAGGTGATTGAAGTCGTGAGTTCAGACTTTGGAAGAAGGGATGTGCTCTAACCTCCAACATCGTGAAATGCGAAATCGCAAAATGTCTTTCTAATTAGGCATGTGGTCACAGCCAGTGGTCACATCAGCGAAAGAGAAGGGAATGATCTAGCATTGCTAAGCTCCACCTCAAAGTTTCACGAGTTGGGAAAATCAAGGTGACTCACAGTTGATCACCCGAAACACGAAATCATGAAATACCTTTTTGAATAGGGTTGTGGTCACAACCAGTGGTCACATCAGTAGAAGAGAAGGGAAGGATCTAGCATTGCTAGGATCCACCTCGGAGTTTTGCGAGTTGGGAAAATCGAGGTGACTCGCAATCAATCACCCGAAACACGAAATCGTGAAACAATTTTTTGTTTGGCGTATGGTCACGACCAATATTCATGTGGAGAGGAACTTAGTTCCTCTATGGATTTAATCCAATGGTGTTGATTAACTCGGCAATCTAATCGAAGGGTTGTTGTTTTCCTTCACGATTCCTTGACCAATTACGATTCAATTATACTAACTGAATCATTGTTATTGGCATGTGAGATTCCTAGAGTAACGGATTGGAAATTTGATTTCTTGGGTGTTTTCTTGGAGATTCAAGGTGTAACTGAATTGTGTGATTGCATAAAAGAGAAATTCCTTGACTGAGTGAGGTTGGTTGTTTTCTCTGAAAAATGGGTTGAACTATAAGAAACGAAAATCATAGTTTTCACAAAATGTGAAGAAATTCGTAGACAAAGAACATAAGTGAGATAGAATAGAAAGGGGGAAGAGAGAAGAATGTATAAGAACCAAAGAGCATGAGATGAACAGAAAAAGAGAAGATGGAGAGAGACAGCAAGTCGAGCCAAGTATGAGCAGAACAGAAGCAGTGTAAAGCAAAGCATAATTGAAGAACAGAGAAGAAATGGTAAGCATTGACATATATGTATTGTTGTAAGCTATCCTTCAAGAAAGTTTTTATATTCATGGTGGTAGGGAGGTGGTAGGGAGGATCGTTGTCCTTAGAGGTTCAAGTGGGTGCTTGAACACAAGAAGTTGTGGCTTCCATCTGGTTGTAGCAAGAAAAACCAGGGTGGTAGGGTGGTGCAAGGGAGAACTATTGTTCTTTGTTATACAGGTTGGTTCCTGTGTGACTGGAAGTTGGCGCTTTCATCCAGTTGGTGCTGGAACACTCTGGGAGTAGGTGCTTCCTTATAATGCGTGCTAGAGAAACCATAGAGTTGAATCTCTCTGCAAGTTACAACTTGTAAAACATAGGTTGCAGTCTCACATTGAGTTGGTTCTCAAAGATAGATGATGTACAGAACATAAAAATATTGCCTATTCATTTGAAGAAGAAGATGTTTTCTCCCTTTATGGGTTTCCTTCTGAATATTTGTCTCTGTGTATATCATATGTGTGATTGATGTTATTATTTTATGTTGTTCATGTCTTGCATAATTTTGATGATCACTTGGAGAATATTAACAATACTTTAATAGGCATAAAATTGTTTAAGCACAGTAACAATTGATTCACCCCCCCTCTCAGTTGTCTTAGTAATTTCAACAGTCTGTTCTCAAATAATCAAATGTTCAAGTTCAAAATTGTCTGCATCATTATCTAAAGTTTAAACATATAAATAAGATCATGAATAAGATCATGTAATCATATTTTTAAATCTAGAATAGTTCGAGTTGAATCATGATATAATCTTAAATAAGATCAGTATCCAAGTGAATTTAGAATATTCCATATTTTTTATGTGGGAGATCTATATTATGTTCTCATATAATCAAATGTTAGATTTCAGAATTAGGTCTACATCATGATCTAAACATAAATAAGATTGAATCTACCATTTTAGACGACGATAAGCTTATATAGGAGTTATATATATTTCAAAATGATTGATTGAAGGGTTGAAAATTTATATAGAAACTAATTGAGTAACCCTTCTATGAATAGGAAAGGCTTAATTAAAATGTTGATCAAACATAAATTTGAAAAAAGTAAAAAAAGATATGCATATTCAACACAAATAAGATTGAACATTTATATATATAAGGCCCAACATAAAAACAAACTAAAAGTCAATAATGTGCAATGTACATACATTTAATTAAGCATCATCATGAATAGATGCATCCTTCTCAAGTATGGATGCATCCTCCTCAATCCCAATCTCCCGCACTCTCTTCTCCACATTTCCCTATAACACATTTCAAATTTGTACATTTAAAAATTAAATTTAAATTATTTTAACACATTAAATTGTAGTTTTAAATTTTGAAACATGTAATAAATGTGATGTGTCAACCTGAATATCATCAACCACACAAGAGGATGGCATTCCCATAGTCGTTTGAGTCATGATCTTACCCACCATACCCTAAGATTCAATAAATATATTGTTTTAGACATTTTTCTTTTAAATTAATAATTTAAATGACATTGCAATTTTCATATATAATTAAATTTGTATTCAACATGTAATGATACTTGTGAACTCCCGCCATCTTCAAAATCTCCCAATGAGAAATGGGACAAGCCTACACAAGTAGTGGGAGACGGAATAGTAAATTGTGTTCACATTAATGCAAAAACACAAATTTCATGTATGTTGATTATTCAACAAGTTGTGAAGATTGGACAACTAAAGTGGAAATTTTTAAGCACATACTTGATTCAACCCTTCCAAATTTAAACTCGATGAATCAAGTCCCCTATTTACAGGAGATTCATTTAAAAAATGACCAAACTACAATGAATAACAATAGCAACCCAATTATTTTTAAAGATACAATGATATGTATCTAGATATAGAACTATAAGAAAACTATCATCAAATGCATGAAAAAATTACTAACTGTAACACATACCAATCTGACATTCAGTTCATCATTTTGAATTAACTCCCTCAAACCATTACAAAAATATTTTGCATACTCTCATATATCTTTTATGGACATGGAATCTATCTCCTCATTTGTTTTGTAAACAAAATTGACTCGAGAATTGGCTTCAGCTCTCTGACAGTTCAAACCAACATCAACACCATAAAAAATTGATTCTAAATTTTCTCTGATTGCATTCCTAGCCTCCTTGCCAACATCCTATGTAGCTCGCATCTCTTAATGTGAGACAAATGGTCCTATTGGACGAGAAACCAAAGGTCATGGAGGCCTATGTAATGTTTCATTTCGATATGCCCCTTTCCGATCATATGTTCATCATTTACCAACCCCATAATAACTAAACGGTAGGTTGGTATAATCAGGGTGCATGCCCATGAAAAACTCTACATAAAAGAGTCTAGCAAAGTAATGTGGAACCTCATCATTCCACAGAAAATTCTCATACGCTGCCAAAAATCTATTATAAAGGTGTCATGTTATGTTGGGGTTCTTAAAATATTGCACCTTCAACATCTTTCGCTTTGGACCCTCTTTTAAATTGAACATAGAAATTGTGTCTTCTTTTGAAACTCTACTTTTTAATACTTGTCATTTATCGGGGCCCATCACCTCTGACTTTTGTCTCCTCATCAAATCGATAAAACTATCAATTGTTGGCCCCATCTTTTGATATGCATCCTTAAAGTTCTGCAATAAATGTAAAACAATCTCCAAGCTTTACTTACTCTCTTGAGGGAGATCCAAGCACCTCAAAGTATCTTGCATCTTTCTTTTAACACCTAAGCATCGTTTGAGGGTCATTGCTTCAGTATACCCTTCCCAAGGAAGTTCTTCACCAACTTCTGAGGGATAGGTGGACGTAGGTGTGTAATCTTATGTTTCTTGATAATGCCCCCTGAATCCACCTTCACCCTCTTCACAAACATTGGAATCTTCATGATAACCACTCTATGTTTCATTATATTCTCTCGCATTAAATCCATCCTCTACACATACACATTTGAAACTAATTACAACATTTAACAAAAATAAAAAACATGAAAAAAATTATATATATACACAAAAACATAAAATCAAAAAAAAATACCAAACATATTTTTTTGTCGTGATTCATTCCCTACATTATCCGGTGTTGGAATATTAATGTGCAACCTATATAAGAAAGTTGCATCCATAGCACTATTTTGAGCACATTCTCTGGATGATCTATTCACAGATTCATTTGATAATCTCCTCCTATGACTAGATTTTCTTTGGTCACTACTAGTTTCCCCTCCCAAGCTTCCCTGCCTTGTTGAGATATGGGTCTCTAACATCATCGGAGTCTGAGTCAAAGAAGGGGTTCTTCTTCTTCCTTCATTGGATATACTAGAGCGTTTGTGAGGCATTTTTTGAGACTCTTGTCTCAACATCTCGCCTCAATAAATATCCTTTGAAAATCCACAATATGAAAGTTCATAAGTTATAGAAACATAAAATGGAAATATAATTTATAAAACAACTTGAACGAATTTAAACATTTATAACGACTTCAAAGCATCAAAGACATATATTGAAAAAATTAACAACTAAATTTTTTACTATGATGTTATATATAATGAACATGAAAATATTTAAATATAAAAAAAAATGTAACATGTAGAAGATAATTTATATCTATGTGTAAATTGTAGAAGGCAATTTATAAGATAATCTATGTGTAACATGTAGAAGGTAAATTTTTTTATAATGTTTATTAAACAGTTATTTAAATTATTTAAGATTCCTACCAAAGTGAACTTGTTGTGGTATATCTTGGATAAGGAGACTCATCCTTAGTGTAAAAAAGCATAGGACAATGTTTATGTCCCACTCTTCAGGAATAATCAGTAAAATACAGTATGAGACTAGGGATGGAGGGAAATAATGACTAAAAACTAATATATTTTGTACTCGTTATCGCTCACCTAGGGTACAATTGTTGCCACCACCATCAAACTCCTAAACCTATGGTTCTAAGCCAAGGTTCTAAACCTATAAGTTGATGCAATATGAAGGAAAGCTAATTTAACTAGTGCCTTATAGAATATTAAGATATAGGATATATGAACTTGCAAATTACTAAACAAACTTTAATAAATTCATCTAATAAAATTGAAACAAGGCAAAATAACATAAAAAAAAAAAATCAAGGGAGAGCCTAAGGAAGGGTTGATCAACCCGACTTCAAGCAACATTGGTAAGGATTGTTCAAGCCATGGAAGTGTCAATTAAAAATATAATCTAAATAGTATATCTAAATACATATATTATTTATTATGATCTAAATATTAGATTTGCTAGTGGTGAATTCAAAATATCTTACTTGCTTCAGTTTTTTTCATAAGAGTTATGGTGTTGCATGCATGAATCCTTATTTCATCAAGCTATTTTGAATTCATATACCTTTAAGAATACAACCAATAAAATTAGGGTTTTTTGGCACATCCTTGTGACAAAACCCACCAACAATGCTCGTTTGAATCATAGTATCATTTCCCAATGAAAATCTATTTTTACAATTCAAAAGAAGGTTTGGTGAAAGGGAGGTGATATGCACCATTGTTAGGTTTCTCTACCAAGTATGTATAACCATGAGGAGATTGGTTATTTTTTTATTTTCCTCCACTAATTGAAGTTGTTTTCTTGGTTTGTTACTTCCCAACAATTCATGACAAGAAAATGAACTATAGTTTCACTTGTAATTCCTCTCCTAAAAAAGCTAATTTCATACTACTTTTTGACCTAGGTTCAATGGGAACACACCCTATTTCCCATTCCACTATTGTTCTAGGGTTTTTTGCTTAATCCATGGCCTCCATCATGATAGCTAGCTACTTGGTTTGAAAAATGTCAGGAAAGAAAGTAAGTCTAGGGTATTGTTGGTAATTATTTATATATGTAATTACACTAAATAGCATGGGCACTCTAATAATCGATCCTAATCTAATATCCTATAAAGGAATTTCAAAGTATTAGGAATAAATAAAACATAACTCAATAAGGAATAGATTCTTCGAACTTAGTAACTCTAGAGTAATTAATAGTCAATCAGCACTAACATAATTCAACAATCAACTTAGCTATGTTTATCATAAAACTTTATAAATAAAATAAAATTAACATCTTAAAAATTAAAAATTAAACACAAACTTAAAAAATCGAATTTTGTGTTATTAAAACCCAAAAATATATATTACAATGTTTATCAAGTACACATCAATATGTCAATATCGGTATCAATGAATATATCAATATTGGTATAAGTGTCAGCTTTTTCTTTGGGCATGGCCAGGCCTTGAATTGACTTGGCACTCATTTCAATACTTATTTTGTTATCTGATTTTGGATTATAATGCTAATTTTCATTAGAATAAAATATGTTGACAATCAAGGAACATAGAACATCATGGAATCATTGGAATGGATACATCCTCTGCCCCACCCACCACCCTAGGAATCTCTTTCATTTTCTTTGGGATTACCACATTGTTTGATCTCCAATTTTGTATTTTGAACACAGGGTTTGATCTCAAAATCAGACTATGAAGAAGGCTCATTCATCATGCTTTTTACTCTATGAATTACCTAGCTTTGTTTGTCATTGTTATGTTATTGTTCAGATGCGCTTGATACTATTATTACTATTGATATGTGAAAAGTCCACCTATTGTCTCTGAATTGATACTTTAAGGTTCAATGACATGGTATGCATGCTTGTTGCCAAAGGGATCTATTACTTAAGTCGTTTTACTGGCGGTTTCATAATATTACATGTTTGTTTGAAGGCGGGTTTACAAGCACTCTAATTTTTGGTACTAAGCATAATGATGA
Source organism: Picea engelmannii (assembly GCA_009831015.1). NCBI lineage: Eukaryota > Viridiplantae > Streptophyta > Pinopsida > Pinales > Pinaceae > Picea > Picea engelmannii. Next base: position 47,214 of record ML824612.1, on the reverse strand, counting down.
GATTTTCATGAATGAGATGACAAATATTAGGCATGCACAACAACCCTATGGTTGTTGTGCATGCCAAATTGGCATGCACAGAGGCCACAAGGTTACTATCCATGCGAAATTTGGCATGCACAACAGCCATAGAATGAAGCATTATACTTATCGTCTATCAACAATGTAAACTTTCAAAATTTTCATGATTTAGTTTATTTCCTATCATTAATGGGAAAAAAAACATGAGTTTTAGGAAAAAATAAAGATCAAATTTCAAAAATCACAAGTCACGGAAGGGAACATGCATGACAGTGAAAGACAAAAACAACAATATGGCATTGCATCGAATTAGGGACTTGCACCTCAAACACAACTACCATATTTTAAAATGTTTTTGGCTTGAAGTACGACCTACTATAAAAATGACATACCAAGGACTATTGTGCATGGGAATTTGGCATGCACAGCAACCCTATGGCTGATGTGCATGCCAATTTGGCATGCACAACAACCCTATGGTTGATGTGCATGCCAAATTGGCATGATTAGAAGCCACGGGGCTGTTTTGCATGCCAATTTGCATCACAGTGCAGAAATGGAATAGAATACAAGAAATAAAGAAAACAATGACCATTGTTGTTATATAATGTGATGCTAGTGGAATATAAATGTCAAATTTATTTAATATTAAAAATGGTACTGAGTGGATTTTCAACTTCAAATAAAACAAATAAAACTGGTATGTAATTGTGCCACAAATGGAAAAGCTAAATAAGTAACTCTACAAATAAAACAAACCTTTCAAGGTTTAGTCCAAAGGTATGGCTACAAATTAATTGAAATTTACCAAAGATATGACTCTACTCAGCAGATATGAATTGTATGGATTGGTCAAATGTTGGGTTTTTTTAAAGGGTGACTCGCATTGATACACACAATCCAAGATCAATATGTACAGGTTGTAAAGACTCTAACATCCCACTCTCTAAGCAGAAAGAAGAAAATTTTAACTTCTATCAATCAACCCTTAAATATAAAACTTTCTATTGATCATATCTTATGGCATGGGAGTCAACTAAAGACACCATTCTTATTAATTCAGTACATTACAAATTTTTAGAAGATTACATTATTTAAGTGGGATGTATGAAGCTCAACAGAATCTCACAAATTTGGATCTTGTTTTATTAATTAAACTGAAATTAATACTATCAGCTATCTAATAGACTGGACTCCTAATTCCAGCTCCCAGACTGGACTCTTACTACCAATTCTCTATCAAAATACCAACGACGTGTTTATTCATTTATTCTTGATTTCTAACACATAACCTCTACCATGTTAAGGTTTGCTATGATCCAACTAAAGACACATTCTTATTATTTTGGTACATTGATTACATTGAAAAAATGGCCAAATTGTATGTTGAAAAGTAACCCATATATTTAGATTTACAAATTGAATCCAAGGCTTAGATGAAAGAGGTTGATACTCAAAGAAAAATTAAACTCATTCTTCTTTGATATGCCATAAAGCCAAAACTCACTCTGGGAAAACAACAATGTCTTCTGATATTCTGATATGTCATTACCTAAAAGTGGACAACAGGGATATGTTTTGGGTTTAGAAATAAAAATCGTTTGCACAACAGGGACAATAGGGACAGTGGACGACAGAGAAAACCTCGAAAACATTATCATAACTCTATTTTGACACAAGGAAGAAAGAAGGGTGAAAATAATAGCTAATAGTTTGCAAGATATTCAACTAGGAATTTAGAAAGAAGATGTCTTTCTTAAAATTGCAAAACCTAATTGTAAAATAAACAAGTCAATATGTAACCTAAATTTTCCAAAAATCAAAATGTTAAATACTAGACTAAATATAAATACATGTAAATAATATCTTGGATCGAGTGTTTTGCAGATACAATATTTTAGTCAATTTCTATAGAGTTCAGATTTTAGAAATTGACCAATGCTTGTTTAATGGTTTTAAAATTTGAAAACAAAATACAAATGAATTATTAAAAGTGAAAACAACAATATGTCATAAATCCAAAACTCACTCTGGGAAAACAACAATGTCTTCCGATATGTCATTACCTAAAAGTGAACAACAGGGATATGTTTTGGGTTTAGAAAGAAAAATCGTTTACACATCAGGGACAACATGCGTTTTTGATAGATTTATTAATGGGAAATTAAAGAGGATTTAATGAGTGGACACAAGTCTTTATTACATCCTCTGTAATAGTAACTTTCAATGTCATTTTTTAAATTTCCCGCAATATGGTCTGTGTTCGTAAATTATGATTGGAAATTACAATTGTATTAGTAAACTTTTATTTTAAATCAATTCTAAATTTTATCCAGAATAAAAAAAAAAAAAAAATTCAACTTATAACAGTGGACAAAAGGGACAAAGGACAACAAGGATATGTTTCGGGATATGTCTACACAACCTTAATGATGATAAGATACAAGTATTTAACATACAAAAGGAGCTCATTCATTTTATTGGTGCTTCTAACATCTTAATGATAGAGACCTTGTATCAATTGAAAATTGTTTTGAAACAATTCTCAATCTATCACTCTACTTAGTTCAACAAATTTACCAAATATATGACTCTACTCAGAAGATATGAATTGAAATGGATATAAATATATAACTCCACTCAGTGAAGCAGAAGAGTAAGAGTTGAGTACGATTCGGGAGTCCATCTCCAAATCCAACCGCGACCAACAACAATCGTGACAAACGCCAACCGCGACCAACACCAATGGTGACCAACAACAATTGCCAACCTCTCATCACCAGACTCTCAGCAATTTGGAAAAGGGTGGATTGACCGATGTGCGGGTGATATATAAAAATGTTTTCGACCGAAAGGTGTTTTCGATCCAAATATTATTTTGGTCGAAACATCTTTCAGCCAAAAAGATGTTACCGTATGAAAAAAATATGTCTCGCTAATAAGTTTTCGGTCGAAAGAGTCTTTTGGTCGAAACATCTTTCATCTGAAAAGATGTTACCGAATGAAAAAAAATCCGTCCGGCTAATATGTTACACAAAAACCAACGGTTTCATCATGGTACTGTTTGATTTGACTTCTAAACGTTTGACCGAAAACACTTGTCTTTCGACCGAAAGAATTAGTAGTTCAGTTGAAAAAAGGTCGCTAGGAATTTTGGAGACCCGATTCTCACAAAAGTGTTACCCACCTTCATGATTTTACCCACATATGATATAAAATATCTACATTTATCTAGTGGCATGTTGTGTGAAATTCCATAACACATGGGAGACAAACTCATAAATGAGTCGACTTCCAATTCATGTCATATGGGAGAAATTGACTAAAGAGCTTAAAGGACCAATCTTGGGCTTGTTTGGCATATTTACAATACCAAAATAGATGCTTGAGGGTTTCAAATTTTCCACATAAGCAACCCACCATGGATAATTGACCTCACAAATAGGGTTTTAGGGTTCAAGGTAGGATGTCCCAATATAATTTGGTCTATAAAATCATATTGTTTCCTTGGATTGAAGTCTCTAGATTTTGTTTGTCTTTGCATCCAACCTGTACTTTTTACACCCAGTTTTAACGGTCTGAATTTGTTTGCCTCCCTCTGGAACGAATCTCGTCCACTGATGTCAGTGAAGACTCCAGGGACTTCTTCCCTTAGATATTTTCCACTGCTCTCCTTCCTGAGTTTTACTTCTTTGGTTTCCTCTTCTTCCTCTGAATAGTCTCTTCGACCCTTGGTCGAAATCTTGACCTATGCACACCTTGCGATATGTTCTCTTCCATAGTCAACTCCTTTGTGGATTACTTTGCACTCCTTGCAATTGTTCTTCAATCGCTTCTATCTCTTGTGACTGAAATCACACTACGCTATGCACACCTTGCACTCACTCAATGAAGAGAAACAATTGAAACTTACTCACTTTCCACAGTGACTCATACATTCAGCTATGCAGATGCGCTCATGGATACAAGAACAGAAAAAATAAGATAACAGAGAAATGAAAAATAAACAGAAATTTTATCACTCATTCAGACAAACGCATAACAACACACATTGGGAACAACGCCCCTCTGTTATATTCATTCAACAGAAACTTGCATACATTCATACAATATTTCTCTGTATCTCCCAGTTCTCGACTATAATGGCAATCTATACATTAGATTCAACAACCTCTCAACAACAACAATACAAATCTTTATACAAAGGGAATCTCTTGAGTTCTTCCCTCCAACTACTCTATTCTACCCTATAGGAATTAAATGCTATCAACTACTTAACATTTATTACAATAAATATCGAGTCAGACAGATAAGAGCACAAGCTCCAAATCTCTACTCTGATTTGATTCATAAAAAAAAATGTATTCCCCATTGATCTTACATGATGGCTCAGCCTCTGATCATTAAAGATGTTTGTAATTCAAGAAATATTTGTCTGATATTACATTAATACAACGGTCTTTGAAATTCAAAAATGTTTCAAAATACGTGCTAGTGCGCCTAGCCATCTCACGCTTGTGCTTTTCTAGCGATGCTCCTGCATCATACTCCCTTGGATAAAAATAATTCATGGACTCATGTCCATGATTTCCTGCATTGACCTTCCATGCTTTTGGATATCCGCTTCGCCAAACCAACTGGCATCTTCTATTGGTCGTCCTTTCCACTTCACCAAGTATTCAAAATATGTTTTCCTTCTGGTTTTCTTAACAACTCGTTGATCTATGATATTTTCCATCTGCAGCTTCCCTGCTACAGGAATTTGTTTCCTCCATTGGATATCTCTTCGATCTCCTGACCTTCCGGTTCTATCCTCCTTATATGGATACAGGTCTACTATGTTGAATATGGGCGATATACCCACATCTTCTGGTAGTTCTAATTCATAAGCATTCTCACCAAAACTCCTCAAGATTTTACATGGACCTATATTTTTCAGCTTTAACTTATTGTGTGTCCCCCTAGGGAATATTTTCTTCCTTAGGTGTGCTAGAACTTGATCTCTAACTTCAAATTCAATCTTTCTCCTGTGTTGATCAACCCTGCGCTTATATTGACCGCTACTCTTCTTCAACTTCTCCTTGATCTGATTGTGAAGTTCCTGCATTTCTGCAGTGAAATATTCAGCTCTGATGCTCCTAAACTCGCTCTTCTTCAGATATATCAATTCTGACACTCCCCTCAGATTCATTCCATAAACTATTTGATGCAGGAGCATCCACAACACATCAAGCGAGCCGGCGCATGGAGCAGAAAAGACAGCTGGATAAGCCAGCACACATTTTGAAATACCTTGGAAGTTGTTGCGCCGCTCTTTATTGAATTCATTCATAAAAAAGCGCACCTATATTGTAAAGGGGACCTTGAGCCTTTAAGTTATCGTCCTTAATAGATAGGAAGGCATTTAATAGATTTAATGCAGGTAGATAGATGTTTAAGTCTAGATTAGACAGTTTCAGTTTTCAAGAGGGAAAACGGATATAGACACCCTCCTTTGTACAATTGTGAGATTATCATTCAAGATTATTCAGATTCATTCATAGGGAAAGCATTCAGAAGAGAAGAGTAGGCAGAGAACTTGTGAAGAACACACATGTACAGATTTGAGTTAATATAAGAGAGTCTTTGATTCAAATTCATGTCTGGTGTTGTTTCTCTGTGGGTATGTTGTTTATGTGCTCTTGAATGTATGTTTTCCTTGTATGCATTTGCTTTGAATATGTTGTGCATGTGATTTCAGAGGTTTAACTTAAGTCTGAAAGAGAAGAGAATGAGTTTCAATTGTTTCTCTGTTTGAGCTAGGAGATTCATGCATAGAGTGCAGTTGAATTCATCCGCATAGAGTGCGTTGATGAGGCTCGACAGTTAAACCCTTATTCTCATTCACCCAGAAGTTGGTGTAAGTTGGTAGAGTCGTGCAGGAGAAGTGCAGGCTGAAATTGAAGTCTTAGTAGTGAAATCTGAGCAAAAGAAGACAGAGATTGTTGTCGCCATAAGTGCACAGAGTCTGGAAGACTCAACACTTGAGAGTTGTTGAGGATTGAAAATGGGAAGTGTGCGTAAGGTCTCTAAAGGAGTCAGGGTCGACAAGATCAGGAGGGATAGTTCCTTCATGATTCCATGGAGGAGGACCAGGAGAAGGTTCGAACCAGAAGAAGCCTTGAAGCGAAGAAATCTCCAAGGAGGGGAATCGACGGCCAGGGTTCACCGAGGAATATCGTGAAGTCCCGTCGACCGTCAGATCTTGGAGAAGTCGATAGGGAATTAACCTTCAGGCGCAGGAGAGACCAAGAGCCATCGGGATTCAGCTTATCGGGTTTCACGGAGACAAGAGTTTCATCCTTGTTGAAATCATGAATAGCGATTTCTCGATCTAATCAGAACCGTTGATCGCTAGGGGACAGGTGGCACAAGATCCCGGGAAGTCAAGATTCAGCTTTCGGGAATTCTCATTGCAAGAGATTACAATCGGCGAAATCGCGATCACACGATTCCCGATCGCACGAAGAGAGGAGGTGACGTGGCAAGGAAATATTGTACGTGTGCATCGGAGTTCAGGGTTCGGAGATTTAAGGAGGCATTGAACATGACATCGTATGTTTCGATTTCCCGATAGGGAAATCCCCGACAGGAACGGAGAGCATTGACTTTTTGACCCATCGGGTTTCGGGGTTTTGGGTAGCATGAGAACCGTGCTCACAAGTTTCGTGATAACGCGAAACCTGATTTCCTGAGAAGACTGACGGGAGATCAATAGAGTATCCTGTGGGTGAAAAGAGGTCCTGATACGAGATCTGAAGGGCATTGTAGCTCTTCAGGCCTGAGCAGAAGAAGAAGGTCCTGGTGGGAGTGGACGTGCTTTGGGTGGCGCATTTGCATCAAGTGGTATCAGAGCCGGAAATTATTTGCTTTCTGTAGCAGAGAAGAGAGGACATCATGCCACCGAGAAGAGAAAGACAGTCACCAGATCCAAAGGACAGGGATGTGCGAAGAAGAGGTAGGCCGGCAGGAAATCCAAAAATGGAGCGGCAAATGAGAGATCTCTGAGCAAGGCTTGAGGAGATGCAGACTGCACAAAGACGCGGAGTTGGTGCAGGGGATATTAGTGATTCCGAAGTAGAAGAGGAAGCTGGACATGCAGAACAGGTCACAGCAGAGGATGCATCAACTGAGCAATTAATCAAAGCTATCGCCAGGATGAGTTCAAAGACCAAAATGGACATTCCAGCTTATGAAGGAAGCCTGGATGCAGAAGAGTTGTTGTATTGGATCAAAGCTCTTAACACCTACTTCTATTATGAATATATTGAAGAGGATAAGAAGGTAAGGCATGATGTCATGAAGTTGAAGGGACATGCAGCATTGTGGTGGGACGAGCTACAGGCGGATAGGCGTTCCAAAGGAAAACAGAAGATTAAAAGCTGGGATAGGATGATCACGAAGATGAAGGCAAAGTTCATCCCCAGAGATTATCAGATCACATTGTTCAGGCGGATGCAGAACCTGAGGCAGAAGCTGATGATGGTGAAGGAGTACACCGAAGAATTCTACAAGCTCAATATCCGAGCAGGTCATCGGGAGAGTGATGATGAGAAGGTAGCTAGATAACTGAATGGTCTGAGATACGACATTCAGGATGAATTGAGCATGGCAACTATTAGAATGGTTGAAGATGCTTATCAGATGGCTCTGAAAGCCGAGGAGAAGTTGATCTGTAAGCAAGGTCAGCGAGGGCGAGGCAGAAGTCAGCCTAGAGGCAAGACAGTTGCCCAAGAAAGAACTCAGAAGCCCAAGGAGGAATGGAAGAAACCTCATTGTTGGACTAAAAGAGGTGGAACCTCACAGCGAGGACAGCAATATGCTGAGCTGAGGAGACAGCATACAGAGCAGGGTGGCGGATATGCTGACGCGAATACTTTTCCTCGTACCAGAGGTAGGGGAAGAAGCAGAGAAGGAGTCATCACATGTTTTACATGTGGGAAGGATGGACACAAAGCCGTTGATTGTCCAGATAGGAAAATGGACAGAGGAGAAGCTCACATCACTGAGGTGCAGAGGCGTGATGTTGAGAGTGAAGACACCGGGAGTGGGAGGTCACTGACGGTGCATAAATTTATTTTGACACCAGAGAAAGAGGTGGAGGACACATCTCAGAGAACCAAACTGTTCAGAATCGCGTGCAAGACCAAGGGCTGGAAATGCAAGGTCATTGTGGACAGCAGAAGCACCGAAAATCTCGTTTCAACCGAGATGGTGGAGAAATTAGAGTTGGAGACGACTGATCACCCGAGTCCATACAAGGTATCATGGCTGCAGAAAGGACATCAGGTGAGTGTCACTAAACAATGTTTATTTGATTTCAAAATGGGTGAATATAAGGATAAGGTCCTATGTGATGTCATTCCCATGGATGTCTGTCATGTATTGCTGGGTAGACCATGGCAGTATGACAGAAATGTGGTTCATGACGGGAGAATGAACACATATACTTTAGAGAAGGATGGGAGGGCACACATATTGCTTCCGATAAAAGATAAAGAGGTGAAGCCGGAAGTAAGCAGTACCATACTTCTCATGAGTGGGAAGGAGCTTCTCACAGAGATGGAGAAGAAGGAAGATCCACAATTCTTTGTGGTCAGGAAACCAAGAATTGTCCTGACTAGCACAAGAGTGGATGATCTACCAGATGAGATTCAGGAACTGCTGGGAGATTTCATTGATATCATCGTGGACGAATTATCTCGTTCGTTACCACCGATGAGGAGTGTGAGTCATCACATCGATCTCATACCTGGAGCCAGTTTGCCGAATAAAGTTGCATACAGACTGACGCCACAGGAGAATGAGGAGGTCAAAAGGCAGGTATAGGAGCTTCTAGATAAAGGACTGGTCAGGGAAAGTCTTACTCTGTGTGTTGTGCCGACAGTGCTTAGTCCGAAGAAGGATGGAGGCTGGAGGATGTGTATAGACTCCAGAGAGATAAATAAAATTACCATCAAGTATAGATTTCCACTGCCAAGAATGGATGATCTGATGGATTGCCTGAGTGGAGCAAATTATTTTTCAAAAATTGATTCTAAAAGCGGATATCACCAGATTCGTATCAGAGAGGGTGATGAATGGAAGACAGCATTCAAGACAAACGAAGGTTTGTATGAATGGTTAGTCATGTCATTTGGCCTGACAAATGCGCCGAGCACATTTATGAGGATGATGAATGAAGTCCTGAGGGAATTCATCGGGAAGTTTGTAGTCGTATATCTGGATGATATATTAATCTACAGTAAGACAAAGGCTGAACATTTGAAGCATTTGGCTATTGTGATGAGAAGGCTGCAGTAGGAGAAGTTGTTGATAAACATGAAGAAGTCTTCATTCATGCAGACAGAGCTCATTTATTTGGGCTTTGTTATTTCAGTGAATGAATTGAAGATGGATCCGAGTAAAGTGGACGTGATCAAGAATTGGCCATCACCCAGAAATGTTTTCGAGGTGAGAATTTTTCATGGCTTAGCTAGTTTCTACAGGAAGTTCATCAGGAATTTTAGTGGAATTAGCGCAGTAATGATGGACACCGTGAAAAAACGACATAAATTTTTTCATTGGACAGCAGAGGCTGAGAAAAACTTCAATCTATTGAAGCAGAAGATAACAGAGCAACCGGTGTTGGTGTTGCCAGATTTTCGGAAGACATTTCAAGTGAAATGTGATGCAAGCGAATATGCCGTAGGAGGGGTCTTGAGTCAAGATGACAGGCCAGTTGCATATTTCAGCGAGAAGCTAGATGAAGCCAAGTTGAAATACTCCATGTATGATAAAGAGTTTTATGCCATTATACAGGCATTGAAGAAGTGGAGGCATTACTTAATCCCAAAGGAATTTGTACTGTACAGTGATAATCATGCCTTGCAGTTTGTGAGTCAACAGGAGAAGTTGAATCAGAAACATGCAAAATGGGTAGAGTATATGCATAATTTTACATTTGTAATTAAGCACATTTCAGGGACTGCTAACAAAGTGGCTGATGCTTTGAGCAAGAAATGTTTATTGTTACAGGAGTTTCGAGTCAAAGCATTGGGGTTTGAAAATCTGAAGGATATGTATGCTGGAGATGCAGACTTCGGAGAATCATATGAATCAGCTGAGAATCCCGTTCTCGGGGATCGGAGCCCATGGATAGATTACATGATTCATAATGGACAGTTGTTCAGAGGCAACCAGTTATGCATTCAGAATTGCTCCATGAGGGAGAACCTGCTAGTGCGCCTAGCCATCTCACGCTTGTGCTTTTCTAGCGATGTTCCTGCATCATACTCCCTTGGATAAAAATAATTCATGGACTCATGTCCATGATTTCCTGCATTGACCTTCCATGCTTTTGGATATCCGCTTCGCCAAACCAACTGGCATCTTCTATTGGTCGTCCTTTCCACTTCACCAAGTATTCAAAATATGTTTTCCTTCTGGTTTTCTTACCAACTTGTTGATCTATGATATTTTCCATCTGCAGCTTCCCTGCTACAGGAATTTGTTTCCTCCACTGGATCTCTCTTCGATCTCTTGACCTTCCAGTTCTATCCTCCTTATATGGATACAGGTCTACTATGTTGAATATGGGCGATATACCCACATCTTCTGGCAGTTCTAACTCATAAGCATTCTCACCAAAACTCCTCAAGATTTTACATGGACCTATATTTTTCAGCTTTAGCTTATTGTGTGTCCCCCTAGGGATTATTTTCTTCCTTAGGTGTGCTAGAACTTGATATCTAACTTCAAATTCAATCTTTCTCCTATGTTGATCAACCCTGCGCTTATATTGACCGCTACTCTTCTTCAACTTCTCCTTGATCTGATTGTGAAGTTCTTGCATTTCTGCAGTGAAATATTCGGCTCTGATGCTCCTAAACTCGCTCTTCTTCAGATATATCAATTATGACACTCCCCTCAGATTCATTCCATAAACTATTTGATGTAGGAGCATCCACAACACATCAAGCGAGCCGGCGCATGGAGCAGAAAAGACAGCTGGATAAGCCAGCACACATTTTGAAATACCTTGGAAGTTGTTGCGCCGCTCTTTATTGAAGTCATTCATAAAGAAGCGCACCTATATTGTAAAGGGGACCTTGAGCCTTTAAGCTCTCGTCCTTAATAGATAGGAAGGCATTTAATAGATTTAATGCAGGTAGATAGATGTTTAAGTCTAGATTAGACAGTTTCAGTTTTCAAGAGGGAAAACGGATATAGACACCCTCCTTTGTACAATTGTGAGATTATCATTCGGGATTATTCAGATTCATTCATAGGGAAAGCATTCAGAAGAGAAGAGTAGGCAGAGAACTTGTGAAGAACACCCATGTACAGATTTGAGTTAATAGAAGAGAGTCTTTGATTCAAATTCATGTCTGGTGTTGTTTCTATGTGGGTATGTTGTTTATGTGCTCTTGAATGTATGTTTTCCTTGTATGCATTTGCTTTGAATATGTTGTGCATGTGATTTCAGAGGTTTAACTGAAGTATGAGAGAAAAGAGAATGAGTTTCAATTGTTTCTCTGTTTGAGCTAACAATTCCTGCATAGAGTGCAGTTGAATTCATCCGCATAGAGTGCGTTGATGAGGCTCGACAGTTAAACCCTTATTCTCATTCACCCAGAAGTTGGTGTAAGTTGGTAGAGTCGTGCAGGAGAAGTGCAGGCTGAACTTGAAGTCTCAGTAGTGAAATCTGAGAATAAGAAGACAGAGACTGTTGTCGCCATAAGTGCACAGAGTCTGGAAGACTCAACACTTGAGAGTTGTTGAGGGTCGAACACGGGAAGTGTGCGTAAGGTCTCTGAAGGAGTCAGGGTCGACAAGATCAGGAGGGATAGTTCCTTCATGATTCCTTGGAGGAGGACCAGGAGAAGGTTCGAACCGGAAGAATCCTTGAAGCGAAGAAATCTCCAAGGAGGGGAATCGACGGCCAGGGTTCGCCGGGGAATATCGCGAAGTCCCGTCGACCATCAGATCTTGGAGAAGCCGATAGGGAATTAACCTTCAGGCGCAGGAGAGACCAAGAGCCATTGGGATTCAGCTTATCAGGTTTCACGAAGACAAGAGTTTCATCCTTGTTGAAATCGCGAATAGCGATTTCCCGATCTAATCGAAACCGTTGATCGCTAGGGGACAGGTGGCACGAGATCCCGGGAAGTTGGGATTCGGCTTTCGGGAATTCTCATTGCAAGATATTACAACTGGAGAAATCATGATCACGCATTTCCCGATCTCACAGAGAGAGGAGGTGACGTGGCAAGGAAATATTGTACATGTGCATCGGAGTTCGGGGTTCAGATATTTAAGGAGGCAGTGAACATGACATCGTATGTTCCGATTTCCCGATAGGGAAATCCCCGATAGGAACGGAGAGCGTTGACGTTTTGACCCATCGGGTTTCGGGGTTTTGGGTAGCACGAGAACCATGCTCACAAGTTTCGCGATAATGCGAAACCCGATTTCCCGAGAAGACTGTCGGGAGATCAATAGAGTATCCTGTGGGTGACAAAAGGTCCCAATACGGGATCTGAAGGGCATTGTAGCTCTTCGGGCCTGAGAAGAAGAAGAAGGTCCTGGTGGGAGTGGACGTGCCTTGGGTGGCGTGTTTGCATCATTATTTGAAATTTATTTTTCCAAATGCTTCTTCTCACTGGGTCATTGTATGCAAACTCGACTTCTACTAGAATCCGATCACACTGACTATGGTGTTCAGTGACCAAACTCCTCAGCAAATCTCCTAAGTTTCTATTCACCACTTCAGTATGTACATCTATTTGTGGATGATACGCAGAACTAAAAGATAGCTATGTTCCTAAATTTTTCCACAACATCCTCCATAAATGACCAACAAACTTGGTATCCATGTCTAAAACTATACTGCTGGGCAATCCATGGAGTCTCACAACCTCTTTGAAAAACAAATTTGCAACATGTTTTGCATCGTTGGTCTTTTGGCATGGGATAAAGTGTTCCATGTTCGAAAAAATGTCCACTACTACAAATATGGAATCACTTCCTCTATGTATCCTTGGAAATCCCAACACAAAATCCATGCTTATTTCATCCCAAGGCCTCTCTGGAATAGGCAATGGTTGGTACAACCCATTGTTATGTTTCTTCCCCTTGGCATACTGAAAAACCTTACAATTGTTCACAAATCTCTTCACCTCCGCTCTCATACATGGCCAATAATATGAATTGTTTAATTGGGCAAATGTTTTTTCATGGCTGAAATGTCCAGATAGACCTCCACTATGATTTTCCTTTAGCAAATTCTCTCTCATCGAGCATCTTGGTATGAAAAACTCGCATCATTTGAATAGAAACCCATCCTGAATGAGATATATGGCCCATTGGATTTTGTCTATGAGCAAAGGACTCACACACGCTTCATATGCCTCTCCAAAATCTGGACCATTGCAGTACATTTCCTTAAGATAATCAAATCCCAAGGCCTTGATCTAAAATTCCCGCAGAATCAAAATTCTCTTACTCAATGCATCAAAAACCTTGTGGGCATTACCACAAATATGTTTAATGACAAAAGTGAAATTTGTCATAAACTCTATCCACTTAGCATGTCTCTGGTTTAATTTATCATGTCTGGTTATGAATTGCAAAGCTTGATTATCGCTATACAAAACAAACTCCTTTTGTACAAGATAATGCCTCCACTTCTTCAAGGCTTGAATTATGGCATAGAATTCCTTGTCGTATGTGGAGTACTTATTCTTAGCTTTATTTAGCTTCTCGATGAAATATGCAATAGGTCAGTTGTCTTGACTTAAGACCGCTCCAATTGCAACCCCACTCGTATCACATCTCACCTGAAATGTCTTCCCAAAATCTGGTAAAACCAGAATCGGTTGTTCAGTTATCTTCTCCTTCAATATGTCGAAGCTCTTCTCAGCCTCTTCTGTCCATTTGAAAGACTTGTGTCTTTTCTTCACTGTATCCATCATTTGAGCACTAATCCCACTAAAATTTATGATGAAATTCTGATAAAAACTTGCTAATCCATGGAAGCTTATTACCTCAAAGATGTTCTTTGGTGACGACCATTCTCTGATTGCTTTCACTTTTTTGGGATTCATCTTCAACTCATTTGAATAAATCACAAAACCCAAATATATGATCTCTATTTTCATGAAAGAGGACTTTTTCAGAATAATCAACATCTTCTCTTGTTGCAACCTCTTCATTACCAATGTTAAGTGCCTCAAGTGCTCCTCCTTAGTCTTACTAAATACCAGTATATAATCCAGATATACAATCACGAATCTACCAATGAAATCTTTCAGCACTTCATTCATCATCCTCATAAAAGTACTCGAGGCATTCGTTAAGACAAAAGGCATAACAAGCCATCCATAAAACCCCTCATTTGTCTTGAATGTTGTTTTCCACTCATCACCTTCTCTCATTCTTATTTGTTGATATCCACTTTTCAAATCTATTTTGGAAAAATAGTTCGCTCCACTTAAACAACCCATCAATTCATCCATCCTTGGCAATGGGAATC
>ML824611.1:33502-59621 GCA_009831015.1 Picea engelmannii | reverse complement strand
GAGGGAGCATCTTGCAAAATCTATGATAGAAAACCCAACAGAAAATTGATTTCTGAAATCTATATGACTCCAAATAGGATGTTTCCCCTTACCCTCAGAACTACAAATCTGAGTCAACCTTATGCACAGAGTGCATCAACCCTAAATGAAACAATGATATGGCATACAAGATTTGGAAATCTACCATTTCAGAGTCTAAGTCTTCTTCAGAAAAACTCCATGGTCAAAGGTCTACCTATCTTTAAAGAGCAAATTCCCCCATGTGAGTCTTGCATACTTGGAAAACATAAGAGAACTAGTTTTCCACAGTCTTCCAATCAAGCCAAACAACATCTTGAACTAGTTCACACTGACCTATGTGGACCAATGGAAACAGATTCAATAGGCGGTAGTTTTTACTTTCTAACGTTTATTGATGATTTCAGCAGGAAAATATGGATCTATTTTCTCAGACACAAGTCTGAAACATTTACAAAATTCAAAGAATTCAAAGCAGAAGCTGAAAAACAGAGTGGCAAATTTCTCAAAGTACGCAGGTCAAATGGAGGAGGAGAATACAACTCCAGAGAATTTGCAAATTTCTGCAAATCTCAAGGCATCATCATGCAAGCAACAACAACGTATACTCCACATCAGAATGGAGTGGCTGAAAGAAAAAATCAGACCATCATGAATATGGCAAGAACACTTCTCAAAGAGAAATGTCTGTCAAATATTTTTTGGGTTGAAGCAGTAGCATGCTCAGTTTATCTTTTGAACAGATCACCAACCACCAGTCTATAGATGAAAGTTCCCCAAGAGGCATGGAGTGGGACAAAGCTCAATGTAGCTCATCTAAGGACATTTGGATGCATAGCATATGCACACATACCTTCCAAATTAAGGAAGAAGCTTGATGACAGAAGTGAAAAATGCATTTTCACTGGATACAGTGAAACATCTAAAGCTTACAGGATTTACAATCCAATCACCAAGAAATTAATTCTCAGCAGAGATGTACAGTTTCTGGAAAATCAGTTCTGGAATGAGTCTGAAAATCAGCAAGTGGATAGTCAAAATCCATTACTGCCTTGTTCTGCAAACATAGAAAATTCAGAATAGCAAGCACCTCACACTTTTCTTCCAAGAATGCAAGTCCAAGGACAACCAGATAACTCATAGGATAACTCTACTTCCAGTAGAGAATCATTCTCTAAACCACAAAATCAGAGAACTCGAAGTTTGAGCGAAATCCATCAGCAGTTGGATGACTTTCAACAACACAATCTTTTTGCTTTAATGTCATGTCAACCTACATCCTTTAAGGAAGCAGCCAAGGAGCCACATTGGGTTCAAGCCATGAACCAAGAAATTGCTTCCATTGAGAAGAACAAGACATGGGATCTTGTTGATTTGCCAAGACACAAGAAAAGTATTGGTGTCAAGTGGGTTTACAAAACCAAACTAAATGAAAAAGGACAGATTGAAAAGAAAAAGGAAAGACTTGTTGCCAAAGGATTCTCACAACAACCAGGTACTGATTATGGTGAAACTTTTGCTCCAGTAGAAAGGTTAGACACTGTCAGAACTCTATTGGCCATAGCAACACAACACAAATGGCAAGTTTACCAAATGGATGTCAAGTCAACATTCCTAAATGGTTTTTTAGAAGAAGAAGTTTATGTCGATCAACCACCTGGATTTGAAGTCCAAGAGCACCCAGACAAAGTGTATCAGTTGAAGAAAGCCTTGTATGGCTTAAAACAAGCTCCAAGAGCTTGGTACATCAGAATTGACACTTACCTGATCAAAAGTGACTTCAACAGAAGTCACAATGAACCAACACTTTATACCAAAATAGATCAGCACGGTAAAATACTAATTGTATGTTTATAAGTTGATGACATGATTTACACAGGAAATCTAGAGCTAACAGATTTCAAACATGCCATGCAATCTGAGTTTGAGATGACAGATCTTGGCATAATGAAATATTTGTTAGGCATTGAAGTTCATCAATCAGTCAAAGGAATTTTTGTCTGTCAGCAAACGTATGCAACAGACATCATCAAATGGTTTCACATGGAAGGATGCAATCCAGCAGAAACCCCCATCCCTTAAGGCACAAAATTGAGCAAGAAAAATGAAGGTCCTACTGTGGACTCTACTCTATACAAAAGTTTAGTAGGCAGTTTGTTGTATCTTACAACAACTAGGCCTAACATTATGTATGCAACCAGCCTTGTTTCCAGATTCATGGAATCACCAAAAGATTCTCATTGGAGAATGGCAAAACGAATTTTGAGATATGTTGCAGGAACTCTCAATTTCGGTTTATGGTACACTAAATCTGATAGTAATCAACTCTCTGGTTACACAGATAGTGACTTTGCAGGAAGCCTAGATGACAGGAAAAGCAAATCAGGATATGTTTTTCAACTCGGCACGAACCTGATTTCATGGGCATCGAAGAAGCAGCCAATTGTATCCATATCTTTTGCAGAGGCAGAGTATGTAGCTGCTACCTCAACTTCTTGTCAAGCTGTATGGCTCAGAAGATTATTGAAAGACATGTCACAAACAGAGAAGGATCCAACTCCTATCTTCTGTGACAACACATCAGCAATTGCATTATCCAAGAACCATGTGTTCCACAAGAAAAGTAAACACATTGACACTCGGTTTCATTTCATACGCGAGTTAGTCAATAATGGTGACACTGCACTACAATTTTGTGGTTCTCGAGATCAACTTACTCACATCTTCACAAAGCCACTAGGAAAGTCAGTTTTTTACTTTCAGAGACAACACTTAGGCATAGTCAGTGCTGCTGATTGTAATTGTTGAGTCTAAGAGGGAGTGTTAAATATATTGTACCCTCAATAGTATGATCGTACACTGCCAGCTGTACTAGACAGTTGTACTTTCTATTTTTGTCTTGCTTGAGCATATATAGCTCAACCATCTTACATTGTAACAAATTTCTAAGTTCTGTACTTCTTCTGTACTTCTTCATACATTTCAATATACTGTTCTATTCTCTTCTCTCTGCATTTCTCTTTGCTTCACAATTTATCATAATTTTGAGCATAGCTGAATTCTTCGAGACCAACATTTATATGAAACACTTTCTCCATCTCCGTCGATGACCTTAGAAATAAACCCTCCAACACTCAGACCTGTAGCTCCAAATTTTCAGTACAGCTCAGGTATCCAATGATCTTTTAAGGCAAGTTTGTGCGTATGGAAAAATGAAAATGTTGAAACTTATAATGTGAAGATTTCACACGTTTGTGACTTCTCGACTAGACAGTAGAAGTATCTTCTGTCTTTTCGATATCATTTAGTAGCATCAATCATAGACCTCTCATAGACCTCTCTTTTGCTGTTTTTAGAATTATTTTCTTCCCCACGAGCAAATAAGAATTACATTTTATGAAGTATCACATCCTCCTTTTGTTACTAAAATGATAGTTAATAAGATTGGAAACTTATAATGTGAAGATTTCACGCGTTTGTGACTTCTCGACTAGACAGTAGAAGTATCTTCTGTCTTTTCAATATCATTTAGTAGCATCAATCATAGACCTCTCATAGACCTCTCTTTTGTTGTTTTCAGAATTATTTTCTTCCCCACGAGCAAAAAAGAATAACATTTTCTGAAGTATCACATCCTCCTTTTGTTACTAAAACAATAGTTAATAAGATTGGAAACTTATAATGTGAAGATTTCACACGTTTGTGACTTCTCGACTAGACAGTAGAAGTATCTTCTGTCTTTTCGATATCATTTAGTAGCATCAATCATAGACCTCTCATAGACCTCTCTTTTGTTGTTTTCAGAATTATTTTCTTCCCCACGAGCAAAGAAGAATAACATTTTCTGAAGTATCACATCCTCCTTCTGTTACTAAAACGATAGTTAATAAGATTGGAAATGGGTATTTCATTATAAAATTTTATTAATTTTTTAATATTTAAAATGGTAAAAATATTTATTTGTTATATAAAATAGGATGTTATATTGTATATAAAAAAGAAATAGTGTCTCATTTAACTCTTACCTTAAAATTAGATTATTATTATTATTAGTATAAAATTTTAAAACATATTAAATTTAGTCCTTAAAATTAGATTATTATTATTATTATTATTAATATTACTATAAAATTTTATTGAATATTAAAATGATAAAAAGTTTTATTCTTAAAAAAAAAATGATTTAAAAATATTGAATTTATTAAATTTTATTTAATATTAAAATGAGAAAAATGTTTACTTATCATATTGAAAAAATAAGTATTAAGAAAAATTTCCCAAGATCACCATACTTGTGTTGATTTAAAAAGTCATCAAAGTTGGTAGTGTGTCAAATCTTTTAAAATTGAAATCTAATTTAAGTATATGATGGAGTATGACAAAGTGCTTATCATTTTCAACCTTCTAAGTGTCACAAAGGTGAGAGACTTTTTCATCCCATGATGTTTTGAGAATTGACTAACCCCCACTTTCATTATGAAGCTCATGAGAATTTGTCAAAACACATATATTTTTTATGTTCTAGAATAGGGTTGATTACCTCCTTATAATATGTTAATTTTCTTTTTCCCTCTAACTCTTTATCCCACCATATTTTTTCTTTAAATTTTGAGGTAATAATAATTTTAATATTATCTTTATTCTACCATATTATTTCTTTAGTTTTTTAATTGTTTAGTCAAGACTAAACATCCTTATGTCATCCTCCCATAAAGCCAAAAATAAATAAATTATTAATTATTTTGGATTTGACTAGTAAAGTCTATGGAGGTATACATACCCTACTCCCGTTTGGACTTGAACTTGTGACATCTTAGGAGAAAACATGCATTTTCTTAACCATTAGACCCATTGAGAATACTAAAATGCTAAAAGCAGTTATGAATTATATTCAATTTAGTTGTAAATAAAAAGAGAATTATTGTAAAATAGTTATATTATTTTTAAAAATAAAATTAATTATGTGACTTTGAGATAAAGAATTATTTTATAAAAAAATTAAATAAAATAGTTACTATTTTATTTTTTTATTTTCATATACAATTTGCACCAAAAATACAATTATTTTAAATTGATTCTATGTTGTAATTTTATTTTAAGTTTAAAGGTTTATTGTGATGGGTTATATAATCATTTAATTAAATTAAGTATTCTTGATTCAATTTTAGTGGTGACAACATGATCCAAATTGGATCCATAAGAATAATTGGCTAAGATCTAAGATGATCAACACAAGCAATGTTTAAGGCTACGGGAGAAGTAGAGATCTATTTGTTGGCATGAAGGGCCACATTCCATAGCAATTGATGTGCACCATTGTATGTAATGCAGTCTAAAGTGGAATTGAAGCTGAGCAATATATGGTTGTATGCAAAACAATAATGAGATGCTCATGCAACCTTTTCCACACGGGAAAATAGACAAACAAACAAAGAAAATAAGGAGAAATGAACTAGAGAGAACTTGAAGTGTTGAGGATGCCTCACCTTCCAGTTATTCTCCTCGTCAATTCAATCTTCTATATCATGTTTCTCCACAATGAGAAAGTGCTTCTTTATATATGAATTATGTAGAGAGGTTTCCTAGATGTCACTGAGGAGCATAGAGATGAATGAGAGAGATCATAACTTTCCCATTATTGAATAATAAAGAGCTTGGTCGAAGCAAAAAGAATGTTGGTTTTCCAGGGTAAAATCTGAGTTATGTGTGTGCGTGTTTGTTAGATGTGGATTTCCTTGTCTATGGGTAAAATTGTTTGCACTATAATTCAATGATAATGGTATTCACTAAAAATTAATGGCGATATGTGTTTTGTTTCGCTAACGAGAAATCCATTCTAGCTAGGATCAAATTCATTTTTACTTAGATGCAATTTCCCATGGGTCAGTAAGCCAAAATATTTGCTATTTAATCTTACCCATAATTGATTCCAAAGTTTGAAATCAATGACCCTCTTTCCCGAGTTGTTGCTACTTAATCCAGGGTTTCTAATTTCGTTTCAGGAGCTTTTGGAGATTTTCTCTCACTCCCATAGTTGATTATACTGCTAGCTCGTGTCAATACCTCGTCCGTTGGTCATGCTTCATGTTCTCAACTTTGTCATGGTATTTTCCTTTGCCCATAATTCATATATGGATCATACTTTGACATCTACGGTTGTTTGGGAATTTATTAGCTACCCATGAACCAAAGAAACATTTTTGTAATTTTGTCAGCTTCCAAAATGTTTTGATGTGTTGTGGACTACAAAAAATCACCCACAGTCTTTTATATGTTTTCCCATACCGTTGTTTGTCAAATTTTACCTCTAGATATTTATTCCCAATAGTTGGTTTCACAAATTGTCTTATAGAAGTTGGCTATTCACGTATGGACGTCAAATTCTCCCTCACTGGTCATTTTCCCCCTTCTTTATTGGGTTGACAAAAATTTCTAGCCGACACGATTCACCCTTTGATCGACTGGGATTTCATTTAGTAGATTTGGTTCACACCATACTTTAGTCAAATCAACTTGGTTTAATTATGTTTTTTCCAACTCAACTTCCGACCAGACTTCTGGGAGTTCGAATTCCCTAGATGTTGGTCAACTCAAATTGGGGTTGCTCGACTGATCTATTTTCGACTTGACTTTGGATCGGCTAGTCAAGTTTCTATAAACTTATGAAATATAAGGTTATAGTGAATAGAAGAGGATTATGTGTTGGTGATATGGATATGATATAATCCTTTCATTTAAGGATCATATGGTATCAGAGTAGAATTTCAAATGTATTTAGTTAGACCTATATGGTAAGTACCCATAGTGATTACAAAAGAAGTGGAAACGAGTTTTTTCTAGGGCTAGAGCGAAGTAGATCATCAAGAATGTCATGGTAACATTATGAAGAAGGAGAAGAAGAAGTTCCTGAGGCCATATTGGATCCATTTGAGAACAGTTTTTCCACATTGACATCAATGGTGTCTTAACTATTGGCAATGAAGAGAAAGGAAACTCCATCAATAAAGGCTTTTCATGAAGGCCCCAAGAAGGAATAAAATAAGCCAGATACATAGTGTAAGATTAAGGCAAAGATGGGAGAGTCCAACTATAGAAAGACACATGTACCTTTCTTTGTGGAGGCCAAGGTGGACTTCAATCCTTATACCAATCAAGTGGATGATATCAGCATAAACCAATGGCTACACCAGATGGAAGTATACTTTATCATGCATGAAGAAAATGGAAAACAAAAGATTGTTTTTTCTTGTTTAAATCTTGAATGTCATGCTTTGACATGGTGGGAGAGTAATGCGGTATGGAAAGAACTAGGAAATGAGCCACTAGTAACTGATTGGGAGATTTTAAAGGACATGATAAAATCTCAATTCTATTTAATAGGATATGAGGAGACCCAACAAATAATATGGCATTACTTCAGGCAGAGACTAGGACAATCAATGCAAGAGTTCACAACAGAGTCGAGGAAGAGAGAAATTTGTATACACCTGATGTCATTTAGACCAAAGAAAATTGATGAGGCTATTATTCAAGCACATTACCTTGAGGGAGACAAGAAAAAGAAACAAGCAAGTACCCACAAGCAAGTAGAACCACAAGAGGAGTAGAAAAAGAGGAAAAAGAAGAAGAAGTGGAATGAGAAGAATATCATGGAAGAAATAAAAGAAGAAACACCTTCCATCCAACAATGTAAATGATGTGGTCCAAAGGGACACACTTAGGAAAACTATTGGAAATTTCACCTTGAGAAGTGCCCCAAATATTTTTAGGAAATGAAGAAGAAAGAATTGATATTGGTGGAGTTGAGGAATGGGTGGATAACACTTCATGCATGGAAGGGAATATTAACTACACTAATATTTAGAAAGAGGTGGCACTAGTGTTGAAATCCATTACAATGGCACCTAGGTATCTTGTTATCTAGTGATTTCCTTGTTGTAAATAAAACTAAAAGCTCATAAAAAAACATACACTTGTTGGATTATTCAACTCAAATATGATGAAGTTTTACTTACACAACTAGCAATTTTGGTTCTTCTTTATTATTACAATCATTTAGCACATTATTTTTATAAATAAGATCATTAAAAGAGAGGCAATCACATAAACAATAGAGACACACAAATTATCCTCGGAAACCCTCATGAGGAAGAAAACCTAGAAAAACTTCCTCAGTATAGATAGACCAAAGACCAAATAGAATATCCTCCTCTACTCCTTCACTAGGAAGAGTAGCGCACCACTTAACCAAGAAATACGAGGAGATAGACCAGAAACCCTCCTTGACGTCAACCTGATTTGTAGTAGGTTCTCCTCCAAGACTTGCACACTTTTTCTCTTGTTGCAAAGCTCATCAACGAGTGTGCAAATGAGGTTCTATCCACCTTTATAAATAGTGTTCTGGCCTCCCTTAATTAGGTTCACGCCAACCTGCCACTTTACCCTTTTGATTTACATTTAATTGTCAAGGCACAAAAGGGTCGACTTTTACAAAGGCACAATAAGGCATGATTAATAAATATAATATAATAATATTATTCAACACTCCCTCTGAGGTCGAAGATTCTTCGAAGTTACAATATTTCAACACTCACCTTTAACAAGAAGGGTATTCTACTGACAAAATTAATAACAACTTACTGGACTCAATACATCATCAAGAGGAGGGGACATTGTCATCAACATCGAGAACATTGTTCGTCATATCTATAGGTCATAAAAAAAAAA
Organism: Picea engelmannii; assembly: GCA_009831015.1. Taxonomy (NCBI): domain Eukaryota; kingdom Viridiplantae; phylum Streptophyta; class Pinopsida; order Pinales; family Pinaceae; genus Picea; species Picea engelmannii. The sequence continues at coordinate 50,876 of ML824611.1, read as the reverse complement.
TATCATCATCAACATCATCATCATCTGCAACGTGGAGCTGGAGTAACATCATCATCATCATCAACATGATGTTGGAACATCAACATCATCAACAACAAGAAGCTGGAATAAAATCATCAATGACAACAACATGAAGGTGGAACATTAGCATCTATATGTCGAAACAGAATGAGGTAGGTGCATGAACAACAACATCTGTGGTACTCTAACAAACCATCCTTACGGGACCTTTGAGATATTCCCATGAATCATAAGATTCCCTCGGATATTGAATCCTAACTGAGAGACCACTACTGACCACAAATAGTCTTCCAAAGAATGACCTCGGTACCCATGCTGTGAAATATGATTTGGCTGGGTCATTCATATCAGTCATTAATGACACAGGAAAGATCCTAAAGAGAGAATTGAAATCAGTGGTAGTAATATCACTAAAGAATACTTGGAAATCTAGTACAGGATTTCCCATAGAAAAATATTTGGCTTCGAGAACCTTGATCACATTTTGTGTAGCAAATAGAGCATTTGGTCTAGATGAACAACCTAGGTGTGCAATGCAAAATGTATTTCATTCCATTATATTCATCGATAAAATGATTTCATCCAACATAGGCTCTACGAGTTCTAATGTTGTCTTCTACAACATCACATTATGATCAATTGCAAGATCATATATAAATACTTAAACCCTTTGAATGAATGATTAAGAAAGATAATTTTTTAATTAAAATCCCAAACCTATAAAATAGTGGAATTTTGAACATAGCTGAATTCTTTGAGATTGACGTTCATATGAAACACTTCTCCATCTCCATCTCCATCTCCATCGAGGACCTTACAAACAAACCCTTCAATACTCAGACATGTAACTCCAAATTTTCAATACAACTTAGGCATCCAATGAGCTTAGGCAAGTTTGTGTGCATGGACAAATGAAAATGATGAAACTTATAATGTGAATACTTTGACACGTTTGTGACTTCTAGAAACTATGAGTTCTTGACTAGGCTTAATTTAAGATAGAAGAAGTACCTTTTGTGTCTTTCGAGATCATTTTTATAAAATCAATCATAAAACTATCTAGTTTGTTAATTTTCAAATTATTTTTAATAAAATGACTTATAGACCTCCAACCTTGTTCAAAGTTGGATAGGTTATACAAGTTACGCTCATTGGATTTTATGAACCTTCTAGAAGCATGGTACATTGTAAGAAACATTGCATTTATTCCCCACGAGCAAAGAGAAAAACCATTTTCTGAAGTACCACGTGATTCATGTGTTCCTAAAATGGTAATATGTTGGTTAGTCATTTTGGAAATGGATATTTTATGCTATATGAAAAGGTAAATTATGTATTTTACTTAAAATTTTGATTAATTTTTATAGTATTTAAAATGATAATGTTAAGGTTACTCTAGAAATTATTTAGTTAGAACAATAAGTTTGATTTACTGAGGCTTAGTTAGAACAATAAGTAATGCTAAGGTTTGATATACTGCAAACGCTACCTGTGATTTGTTGTCTTGTCTAATTGTTTGCTCGGAAAGATGTGTTGTTCTCCCCTTTCAATGGAGTCAGTGGATAATAAGAGAGTGATCGTGTCTTTGGAAACTCAATAAAATTTGTTGTTGTCACTGCTGGAAGATTGATCTGTGTGATTTGTTGATGGAGGAGTTGGATCCACGATATTCATAAGATCAGTTGATTTGTGTGCATGTTGAGATTGTGAACAACCTGCATGGAGTGGGTCATGACATGCTGAAAAATCCTGTAGCAGAGTGGCGCACGAGAATCTCATTGCATGGTAGAGGATTTTGATACTGCGTGAAGACTAGCACGACCTGTGTGCCAGAGAAAGAGTATTGAATTTTTCTGTGCTATCATTTTTGTTGTTACTATTGAAGCTTATCTGATAGAAGAGGTTATTGTCTGAAAATATAAAGTTGAAAGCATTAAATCATTTTTTTTTTTTCTCTTGCAAGTTTTTTTTTTTTAATTCACAATGGTAAATGCTTTGGCTAATTCATATTTAAATGAATCAAATAAGTTGGATGGTTCCAACCAGGTGAATTGGAAATTTAATATTAAAAACTTGATGGAGATGTTAAATATTTGGCCTGTTGTATCTGGACAAGAAGCCAAATTTGAATTCCTCGGAAAGACTTGGGATTGGGATACAAGAGAGAGAAAATAAAAAGTCCTTGTAAGAATGTTTGTGAAAGCCAATATTATTTTTCATATCAAAGACTGCAAAACATTGAAGGAGACATGGGATACCCTTAAAGGTTTGTATGAAACAACAAATACAAATCAAGTTTTGTTCTTAAAGAGTAAATTTATTTCAATTAGGATCGAGGAGAATGAAAATGTTAATAATTTTATTTCTAGAATTAAAGAATTGAAAGACAAACAAAGTGATATTGGTGAAAAGATCTCAAGCACAGATCTTGTAATAGTAACATTGAATGGAATGTTAGAAGAATATCAGATGTTTATTAAAGGTATTGAAGATTGAGAAAAATATTTTATATTTGAAGAACTAGTAGGTATTCTTCTGCAAGAGGAAGAATGAAGAAAAAATTGTAATTACATGTCTCACAATTTATATTTGGCTTTATTGGAAAAGGGGAACAACCATACAGAGGAAATCCATGGGAAATAAATAAGGGAGGTAAGCCTCCACGTATAACACAACATCAAGGTATGACACCACCAAAGATTGATGCTAATGTTAAGAAAATTGATGCATGTTTTTACTCTGGAAAGTCTGGACACCATTCTAGAGATTGTTCAAAAGATAAGTTTGATGAGTCCAAACATAGAAATAGAAGGCATATTGGTCACTTTGTTGATATAGGAGAAACAATGAATGATGACTTCCAAAATCTCATATTATATCTTTCAAATCTTGCCTTCTCAGCATAAACAAATGGCACAAATGCTTGGTTTATTGATCTTGGTGCGTCCATTCACATGTAATGTAATAAGGAATGGCTTGAAAATTATCATGAAACAAATAACGGTGCTAAAATATATCTAGGGGATGATAGATCCCATCAGATCAAAGCGTATGGTGATGTATGTGTGACCTTGACAAATGGTTGTGTTAATAAAATTCAAAATGTAATGTATGTGTTTGGTATAAAGATGGACTTAATCTCAGTTTCCACCATAGCAGATTAAGATTTGAAGGTTGAGTTTGTTAAGTCACATTATGTTGTGAAATATGTATAGGATTATTGTAAGATTATTGCAAAAAGATTAAGAGTTGGAGGACTATACAAGCTTGATGTGACAAGGAAGGGTCATCAAACATTCAAATCTAACACCATGTCAACAAAAGTGTTATGGCATCAAAGGTATGATCATTTGAATTATAATGATTTGTAACTACCTCAAAAACAAGGAATGGTGGAGGTACTTCGATTGCTTAGGAATGAACATACTACATGTAATGTACCCGAAAGTTTTCTAAAATAAAATAAAATAAAATAAATTATGGGGAAATTGAAGTCTATTAACATCAATTTTTTTCATGACATATGAAGTTATTTTCTTATAAATCTTATTTCATGCTTGCAGACAAATAAGTTTTTACTCTACTAGAATATCCATCCTAAAAATCTGAAGGAGAGTTTAAAACCAACATATAACTTACTGTTACACTCTACTAAACAATCCATAGTGTGTTGGTGGATAGGCTCATGCCCATATTATTATAATCTATATTATGATTCTCAAGTATTAAAACAATACCACTATTTGCATTGTTATAACTTAAGAGACATGAATGTCAACATCCATAGGTATGTGAGCTAGGGTTACAAACATACCCATGTAATTCCAACACTATACTAGTGTAACAAAAATATATTATAACACATGATATGTGATGCAACTATTAAAAACAAGGTTAAAATCCTAAGCATATTGTAATGAATCTCCAACATGCCATAAAAAAATAAAAATCTATGACCAATAATTTCTCAAGTTATATATATATATATGTGTGTGTGGGGGGGTAGGAGGAGGAGTCCCTAAAAAACTCTTTATTATACCTCCCAAGTTGTACTCACAATAATATGTTATATTTTACACCATCTCCACTTGCTTCAAATAGAAGAATTCTAAGAATATCCACCAAGGCTCTAGAAATTTTGTGTATGCGTATGTAGATCTAGGTATGCAATATTCGGACTTAAGATACAAACTACAACTCATTCTTTAACATAAGGATTCATATTACAAATCACTCTTTTAAACATTAGATCTCTGGCTTACTCTTTTAAACATTAGATCTCTGACTTCGTGTGCAAATCCACCTCAGTAATTTATCCTTGGGGAAACATTATTTAAATTCCATTTGTATAGTCATTGGGTTGGGTTTAATAACCAACAACTTAGTATAACTATGGAGCCGTAATAATTTAAGGACTCTTAGGACGTGCACATCGAGTGTTGTGAATGTTCTAGTTTCAAACCCCAAAGGAAATTTCGACGAACGAGGATTGTGATTTCTCTTTGTTACCCTGACTTATTTAAATATACCTTAACAAAGGCTTAACGAAATCAAGTTGTTAACTATAGCTATCATCGTGTATGTGAATGGGGTTTAGTTTCATGACATTCTATAAGGGAAAGGATGGTCCAGTGATAGGGTAATTAAGGCTCTAGAACCTACCATTAATGGTAGCCCTACGAACGCAAGTAACATCGTACTCTCTTGGATTTCAACCCAATGTGTCAAACAGGCTCTGCCCTTATCACATGTCTAACCATCCTTCTTTACCCTTCAAATTTACTCTGAGACATCAAAGCACTGCCTAGGGTTTACTGGGTTCACAGTTTTGTATTATAAGGTTCTGCAAGGAGGCTCTGCAGAAATTTTCTTCATGGCGAAGGCTGATGTTAAGGAGGTCGTTTCCCTATTGCAACAAATGGCATCGACCCTTTCCTGGTAAGTTCTTCCTTAAACTTTTACCATCTAAGAGTAGTTAAAGTGGATTAAAACCAAAATATTATAGTGTTTCCATAATCACTCTGCATCTACTATATTTTTTCTTTCTTTCTACTGAAACCTTCTCTGTAGTATTTTTCGTAGTCCCCCACACTCTTGGAGAAGTGATTTCCCATGAAGTTATCGATGTTCCTCCTCTTTTTTAGAGAAAATTTTATTCATTCATTTTGTCTATGCTTTGGAATATAGTTTTGTGTAACCTCTCAATTTATCCTCCATATATTGAGGGATTTTTTATTGGTATCAAATAACCTAAGACCTTTGTTAAATTTTGAGTAGTCCAAAGGTGATATCCAGTAGTTACTATCTTTATCGTGGTCTATTTGATTAGATTAAATACCCTGTATTGAGTAATGACTTACATTACTATCTGTAATTTGGTCCTAGACGACTATGTGTGGTTTCCAGTTCTGTATGAACAAATTTCACTAAGATTGTGCGCAGTAACACGTGTTCCATTTGTAGCACCACTTTTCTGTTACCATACTTTGTGGAACTATAACACTCACTCTCGCCTTATAAAAAACCATGCATTTAGGCAATGAAACACATTTAGAGCTCAAAGTAAGTCTAACAATTACCGCTATCATAATTTTAAACATGGCATTAACATTAATTCATATGCACAACAGAATACATGATAATTATAATACACAGAGACATAGAAACATAATTAAAGCATCATCTGGTACTTATCTTCGAAAACCTTGGTGATTCCACCAACCACATGCAGGCCTTCCACGAACCTCCCAGCCTTAGACCACACTACTCATCAGCTTAGCAGTGGGTCACCCCCGAGATAAGACTAAGCTCCATCCCAAGGCAAGGAATCCTAGGCTAGGCTGAGGTTACAGGGAAAACACACAGTCACAAGGAAGGAATTCACTCCCAGGAACCACTCATACTCACTACCCACTGACTCTCCTTCCCCACATGCCTGTTCCACCCCAAGAGTATACACCTTCTTTGTCACCTAGACAGTCCTTCAGCTGTTAACCTCCCTTGCCTTGGGTTTCAGCAACAGACCGGATTGGAAGTCTCAGAGCTCTGTGGAAGCTACAGGGTTCCTTCCAGGAGTTCTCTCCTTCCTCTGTGCACTCTCTCAGCTAGAGAGAATCGCTCATGGGCCAACATCATGTTCTTCCAACCTCAATCACCTCTATCACCTAGAGAGAGTGTTGTACAACTGGACAACAAGCCACACGTAGTCCAGCACTGCGTGGGAACAAAAACCCACAGGAAAATCAGACACGGGATGTCTAACAGGTTCAAAAATCGCAGGTCACTTCTTATTCCTCAATCCAACAACATAGGATAGACTCACACTCTGGTTCTTGGGGACACGTGACAAACAATCCATGGAGGGGTCAACACAGGTTCAAACTATTCAGACAGAGGATGTACCAGATTATCCCAGGACGAAAATAGATACACGCATTTTTTTCAGAAGATGCACGAGGGTTTCTCTGGAGAGGTCAGACCAATTCACCTCAGGCAGTCGTGGGTTGAATGGAGGACGAACCCCTCTCATGGCTCCTCTTGGTTGTTTTATTTACATGCACCAGGGTTGACACTTGTCACCCTTGGAATTGCATGAGTTCCATCATCATGCATCCCCTTTGCACATTTTCCCCTTGCCAGGAACTTAGGATAAAAATAAAACATAAAATGCACATGTTCTTTGGAATAATAATAAAATATTATTCCCAAGGCTTAAGCCCCTAGGCTTAACACTTAGCCCCTTTTCCGACCTTCCAGCCCCTAATTCCTTGCCCACTTTGTGGAATTTCAGTCCCCCATCAATCATTCATCATGGTCGGTATGCACGCAATGGTGTTTATATTTTATTAATGTGCTGCATACATACAGGTACAAAATCAGGCCCTTTCCCTACAACCCTTAGGCTCTTTGGCCTAACAATCACATAAGCCCACTGACTTATACAAACTTGGCTCACCACCCTATAACACATATTTACAATTCATTTCGTAAACTAGATTTACAAAGGGCTTGGCCTTGGGGAGACTACAATCCCCCTCACCTTATTTCTGCCCCGTCCTCAGTGCAACCTTACAATGTCTTTGCAAGCTTTTCAAAATTTTCAAAAAGATGTGGGTACTCTACCCACATAACATCTTCATGCTCCCATGTCGCATCCTCAGGACCATACCAGGTCCACTGGACCTTTACAATCTCCATGGCTCGATTCCAGAACTGTTTTCTTTTCCTGTCCAATATGCGCACAGGATGCACTTGCAGGACACCTTCTGGCTCCACCTGAATCACATTCCAATCAATAACATGATTAGCATCAGGTATATATCTCTTAAGCAGTGAAACATGAAACACATTATGTACAGTCATAGATGCAGGTAATGCAAGCATGTATGTAACTGGCCCAATCCTTTCCAGGATCTCAAACGACCCACAAAATCTTGCTGCCAACTTGGTGCAACTTCCCAGATTCAGGGAACTCTTGTTAGTTTTTACTTTCAGGAAAACATGATCACCCACTTTGTATTCTTTGTGGGTTCTGTTCTTATCATCATAACTCTTCTTCATGTGATGGGCAACTTTCAAATTCTGTTTAATTCTTATCATTTGTTCTTCCAACTCTTTGAGCAACTTAGGCCCAACTACTGCTCTGTCAGCTGGATTATCCCAACTCACTAGAGTGTTGCACTTTCTTCCATAAAGTGCTTCAAATGGGCTCATCTTCAATGATGCATGATACCCATTATTGTAGGCGAATTCTACCAAATACAGATAGTCTTCCCATTTTGATGGTTTATCCATCACATACATTCTTAGCATGTCTTCTATTACTCTGTTCACCCTCTCTGTCTGTCTGTCAGACTTAGGATGATACATTGTACTAAAGTTTATATTCGTTCTGAATCCTTTGAACAGTCCTTTCTAGAAATTTGAGGTGTATTTCGGGTCCCTATGAGACACAATCGTCTTAGGAATTCCATGCAAGCATCCCACTTCTTTTAAGATGATATCAACAAAATTTGTTGCCTTGTGAGTGGTTTTCAGTGGAATAAAATGGGCATCTTTTGTAAGCTTGTGCACCACCACCATGATTGAATCATGTTGCTTGCTTGTTCTGGGCAATCTTGTGATAAAATCCATTGTCACCACTTCCCATTACCACTTCCCATTTCCACTCAGGAAAAGGGATGATTTTAAGGATGGAATTTTTTTTTAAAATGTAGAAACCTTGGCAAACTTTACTAATCCTTCATATGTCAACTATAATTTTTTGGCGATATTGTTGTAAAAATATTCAAATTTCTAAGTATTTTATATAGTTTTTATAAAATTTTGGCAATTTTTAAGGTAAAATAATTTTATCCTATAGAATTTGGGCGAATCATTTTTAAAATAGAGAATCTCATTTTTGAAAAAACCATGGAAAATTAGCCCATGAGCGAAATTTAGCCCCTAAAATCATTCTTGCTCAGGAATGGGTAAAGGCTGCAGCAACCCTATTGGGTGCCTATGCTCAGCCTTAACTTTCTGGCACTCCATACATCTGGCGATGTATTCAATGATTTCTTTCTTCATACCCAACCAAAAATAATGGCTTTTGACTGCTGCTACAGTCTTCTGATAACCAGGATGTTCGGCATACGTCACGTTATGCATTTCTTTTAGAATTCCCATCTTCAATTCTTGGACATTGGGTATGTGCACTCTTTTTTTATAAATAAGTAATCCATCAGCTTCCAAGGTGTAACTTTCCTTGGTCTGTGGTCTCTCACACTGTTGTAGCTTTGCTACCAAATCTTTGAACTGCAAATCAACATTTGCAGCTTCCAGAACTCTATCCCTGATATCAATCCTGTACATGCTAATGGTTGTAGCATGTAAGTCATGCACTTTTCTGCTGAGTGCATCAGCCACCTTATTTTCCTTACCCTTAACATGCTTGATATCAAAGTCATATTTGCACATGAACTCTATCCATCTGGTTTTCCTAGCATTTATAGTCGGTTGATCAAATAAATACTTCAGACTTTTGTGGTCTACTCTCAATTCGAATCTCCTTCCCATGAGGTAATGTCTCTATTTCCTCAATGTGTGGATGATTGTTGCCAGCTCTAAATCATGAGTGACATAATTCATTTCATTCTCTTTTAGCTTTCAGGATTCATAACAAATTACAAATCCCTCTTGGCTGAGAACTCCTCCCATTCCCTCCTTACATGCATCTGTGCACACCACAAAATCCATATTTGGATCTGCAATCTTCAGGATTGGAGCGCTGGTTAACAGCTGCTTCAATCGCTGGAAATTGCTCTCACACTCTTCAGTTCATTGAAACATCTTTTCCTTCCTTTGCAAGGAAGTAATAGGGTGAGATAACTTTGAGAACCCTGCTATAAACCTTCTGTAATAACCTATCAGACCCATAAAATATCTAACTTCTACCACATTCCTTGGCGCTAACCATTCTTGGATGGCCTCAACCTTTTCAGGATCCACAGTGATCCCTTATTTTGAAATAATATATCCCAAGTAATGGATCTGCCTTTGATAAAATGAGCATTTGCTCAGCTTGGCATACAGTTGTTGTTCTCTCAACACTTGCAACACCCTTATAAGGTGTTTCTCATGCTCTTCCTCTAACTTGGAATACACCAAGATGTCATCCAGGAAGACTATGACAAACTTGTCTAAATAGTCCCTGAATACACCATTCATTAAGCACATGAAAACATCAGGTGCATTTGTCAGTCCAAACGACACCACTGTGAATTCATAATGTCCATACCTTGCTCTAAAGGTGGTCTTGTTGATTTCCTCATCCTTTATTCCTACCTAGTGATATTCCGATTCGAGATCTATCTTCGAAAATATTCTCGCACCCTTCAACTGATCGAAAAGATCATCAATCCTTGGCAGAGGATACTTATTCTTGACAATTACCTTATTCAAATGTCGAAAATCAATGCACAGCCTCAACATCCCATATTTCTTATTCATGAATAGGACTGGGGCACCCCAAGGTGACACGCTTGGGAAAATGTACCCCTTCTTCAAAATCTCTTCAAGATGTAGTTGCGACTCTTTTAGCTCTAGCATACTCATTCTATAAGGAGCCTTCAAAATTGGAGCTGCTCCTGGTATCAAATTTATAGAAAAATCGATGTCCCTTTTCGTACATAGTCCAAGTATCTCTTGAAATACATCCTTGAACTCTTTGAGTACCTCATGGTCTTCCAACTTTGAGACTGCATCTCTAGATGCTTCTCCCACACGGGCTGCAAATAATTGATATCCTTTCCTGTAACACTCCTTCAGCTGCATGGCTGAGATTTCTCTAACATCCACGACTCTAGGAATTCCTTGGACTATTACCTGATTTCTCTCTTCGTCTAGGCATGTAAACCTATTTTTATGACAGTCCATAAGGGCATGATGTTGATCCAACCATTCCATCCCAATTAAGCAGTCATAAGAGCCTAAAGGCAGAATATTCAATTCATCCTTAGTGCTCAATCCTTTAATGTCCAATGAACATGACTTAACCAATTCAGTGACCTTCCTCTTGGGCCCTGTAGCCAACTGCACTAACCAAGACTTTTCATGTTTTCTTCTTGATAAACACAAAATTTTCACCACCCTAGGATCTACATAACTATGGCTAGCCCCTGAATCAATTAAAATAATTAGTGGTCAGTTGTTAATCATACCTTCCACTTCAATCATGTGCGATTGAAATTATTCTTTCTTGTTGTCCAGGGTTGCGTATATCCTTGGAATTCTTCTACCCATATCCTCCACTGTCTCATCTTGTTGAACATTATGGGTAGTTCTCTCTTTATCTTTTATGTGGGGGCAGTCTCTGCACCTATGGTTCCCTTTACAACCCCAACACTCCATAGGTGACGGTTTGGGAATTTGCTCACTCACTTCAGCCTTCTTGGGCTCTCTAAAAGATGACTATCCGTGAGGACTGTTTCTCAAAAAGGGAGGCTTGTTTCCCTTCTTCCTCTGTTCCTTCTTAAACCTCTTCCAGTCATCCCAAGCCTTCCGAAATGTGGGATTTTCTCTTTTCTATTCATACAAGCATTTCACCCTTCTTATTGTTTCTTCCATAGTCTTAGGATCATCATATTGAATCTTATCACCGATGGAAGGTGGAAGTCCACTCAGACACCTCTGAATCTTGACAGTCTCATCTTTGATGAATGGAACATACTTTAGTAGCTCCAAGAAACTTCATTCGTACTCATCAATTGTCATGCTGCCTAGATTGAGTTCGAAGAACTCCTTCATCTTTCTGTCACAATATCTTTTGGTCGGGTATTTCTTCTCAAAATACCTCTTAAACTCCTTCAAAATGATATATTTCTCTCTGATGTGTTGCACTTTCAAAAACTGATCCCACCACATGGATGATTTTCCTTTTATCTGGTACATCGCAATTCTTCCTTCTGCATGAGCAGAGTAGTTCTCTAGTTGGAAATATTTCTTCATGCCAAGAAACCATGTCTCGGCATCTTCCTCCTTCTTATGTTCTCCATCAAATGTTGGAGGCTTTATCTTGTTCATCTCCCCTTTCAATTCATCCTTTCCAGATTTTTGGTGTTTTCTGGTAGGGGACGGGCTTGAACTATTGTGTGTTTCCCTGCCAGAATGCTTCGGGGAGAGACGATAATCTTTTCTACCACTCCTCGATCTTCTTCTCCTCTCAGGGGTTGTGACACTTCTTGATCTACTTGTGTCACTCTCTTTTTCCAATTTCTTTTCTATTCTTTCCAGGCTCTTCAAAATTTTTAAGTTGAATTCGCCCTGTTGATCCCTGATTTTCATGTGCTTTCAGCTATCAGCTCGGCGAGCCTGGGCATCTTTCTGCAAATTTTCAATGATTTTCATCATATGTCCTTCTCTATCTATCTCTTTTCCATGCCCATTAGATTTTTTTCCTTTGACTCCCAAGTTGACATCGTTTCCTTCTCTTTTGTCCTCTGAAATGGAGGCACTTCACACCTCTTCCATTTCCTTACTCGACATCTATTCTTGGCTTCCCTGACACTCGTTGAACTCTGCACACACAATGTGCAATCAATCCGAAGTTTGTCAGGACCTTAAACCTTCAAGAAAACTTACAACATTCATAAGCCAACGTGAACAAGAAAAACGTTTTGACTTCACAAAGTTTTCTGAGCTCTGTTTGGCTTTGCAAATTTCAGGACTTCGGGTTTTCAGAACCCAGGAGTTCACTATGTAGTAACTCCTAACTTCTTGTCGCTACAATCCCTGAAATCCTAAATTTTGGGTTCCTTGCTCTCCAGGCCCACAACACAGTTACCACCCTTAAAACAAGTTACGGTTCTTTAATCTCCGATGGCTTGGGGACGTCGGGACTTCGGGACTTCGGGTTTTGGTACCCAGGAGTTCACTATGCAGTGACTTCCATCTCCTTGTCACTACAATCCCCGAAATCTGAAATTCCATGGGATCCATGTCTCCATTGGTGACGTCTTTAGGTCCCACCATGCTTGCCTATCTTCTCGACTCACTGGCATGTGGTACACATTCATGCGCCCACGTCCATTCCAAGAAAAATCCAATGGTTATACTCCTTCCTCAGATCTATGGCACAGATCTTTTCAGCGTTTCGGGGTTTCGGGCATCGGGGTTCGTGCATCCCACATATCGAACTTCCATTTGCCGAAATCCCAAATTACGGTTTACTCTTCCACTGGATTCGACAGTCAATTTATCTCCCATGATCTACTATGTATATCATTTCGGGAATCCGTGTTTCGCTAACTCGTGACTTCCGAACACAAGGGTCTTCCTTTTTTGGTTTCCCCCGATGCACGGTCGTGACAAATTTCAAGATTTTGCGTATAGAGATTTCGACATTCCTGTGCAACTCCAAAGGGTCTTTAAACCCTATGAAAATTCTCCATATTTTACGGTCACAAGGGTTCACCTTCCCTTCCGAATAGATCCTAAGGCTCCAACAATTTTGGTGTGGAGTCTTCTCTCCCTGTGGCCACATACCACACCGGCTGCGGTTTCACAACACTGTTATACCTCCCGAGCTTGTAAGCATGTCAAGTAACTCCTTGACACATATGGAGCATTCCATGGTCTGAAATCGGTCCTCCAGACACAATTTCTCCTCACACCCTTGATCCAAAGACAGCTCGACTGACCCATCTAGGCTCAACGTCGAAACCTTGGCTCTGATACCAAATTGTAGTGCCACTTTTTTGTTACCATACTTTGTGGAAATATAACACTCACTCTCGCCTTATAAAACAACATGCATTTAAGCAATGAAACACATTTAGAGCTCAGAGTAAGTCTAAAAATTACTGCTATCATAATTTTAAACATGGCATTAGCATTAATTCATATGCATAGAAGAATACATGATAATTATAATACACAGAGACACAAAAACATAATAAGAGCATCATCTGGTACTTATCTTTGAAAACCTTGGCGATTCCACCAATCACATGCAGGCCTTCCATGAACCTCCCATCCTTAGACCACACTGCTCATAAGTTCAGCAGTGGGTCACCCCCGAGCTGCGATTAAGCTCCATACCAAGGCAAGGAATCCTAGGCTAGGCTGAGGTTACAGGGAAAACACATAGTCACAAGGAAGGAATCCACTCCCAGGAACCACTCATACTCATTGCCCACAGACTCTCTTTCCCCACATGCCTGTTCCACCCCAGGAGTATACACCTTTTGTGTCACCTATATAGTCCTTCAGCTGCTAACCTCCCTTGCCTTAGGTTTCAACAATAGACCGAACTAGAAGTCTCAGAGCTCTGTGGAAGCTACAGGGTTCCTTCCAAGAGTTCTTTCCTTCCTCTGCACACTCTCTCACCTAGAGAGAATCGCTCACGAGCCAACAACTTCTTCTTCCAACCTTAATCACCTCTCTCACCTGGAGAGAGTGTTTTATAACTAGCCAACAAGCCACACGCAGTCCAACATTGTGTGGCCTCAACAACCCATGGGAAAAACAAACATCGACTTTCCAACAGGTTCAATAATGGCAGGTCACTTCTTATTCCTCAATCTGACAACACAGGATAGACTCACACTCTGGTTCTCAGGGATGCATGACAAACAATTCATGTAGGGGTCAACACAGGTTCGAACAGTTCAAACAGAGGATGTACCTGATTATTCCAGAACAAACAAAGATACACGCCTTTTGGTTTATAAGATGCACGAGTGTTTCTCTGTAGAGGTCAGACCAGTTCACCTCAGTTAGTTGGGGGTCGAATGGAGGAGGAGCTCCTCTCATGGCTCCTCTCGACCATTTTATTTGCATGCACCAGAGTTGACACTTGTCACCCTTGGAACTTCATGCGTTCCATTAGCGTGCATCCCCTTTGCACATTTTCCCCTTTCCAAGAACTTACGATAAAAATAAAACATAAAATGCACATGTTCTTTGGAATAATAAAATATTATTCCCAAGGATTAAGCCCCTAGGATTAACAGTTAGCCCCTTTTCCCACCTTGCAGCGCCTAGTTCATTGCCCACTCTATGGAAGCTCAGTCCCCCATTACTCATTCATCATGGTCGGTCTACATGCGGCGATGTTTATATTTTATTAACGTGTTGCATACATACAGGTACAAAATCAGGCCCTTGGCTTACAACCCTTAGGCTCTCTGGCCTAACAATCACATAATCCCACTGGATTATACAAACTTGACTCACTAGCCTATAACACATATTTACAATTCATTTCATAAACCATATTTACAAAGGGCTCGGCCTTGGGGACACTACACCATTAATACGATCGCTTAAAGATTTTCATTAAAATCGTTAACTATTATGTAAAGATTTCCTCCTTGTTAGTTTTTATTTTGTTCAAAGGGTTTGTATATTTCACTAATGATGGGCCCTATTTGATATGAGGGTACCCATCAGAGAGTTATTGCACCATCCATCCTCAACCCATGTGTTTGTCGAAACAAAGGGTGGTAAGGAGAAAAAAAAAGAAGAAGACATGTGAGCGTGTCGAATCGAAATTTAAGTATTATTCTAGAATTAACCATTATCATTCGATGGGTATGCTTCTTACTTTTTATCTATGATTAATGATGGTTTACATGATAATTCTTTCAGGGCTTTCACTTGCGCAAAGATCTTGGATATTTTAGTTCCTATCTATGGAGCAAAAGGTATTCGAGTTACCTTTATAGACCCTTCCGGAGTTGAAACAATGAAGGAACAACCTCTTCTAGTTTTATAGATGTTTGGTATTGTTCTCTCTCGATATTCCTATAATGCATAGAATAGGGGTTTTTCCCAGTTGTACTCTTGAATGTTGTGTCCAATTACTACTTGTATAAAGACTTTCTCTACACGACTCTTTTATTGAAAAGTGAATGATTGTTGGATGATTATATTCAATCCTTTCGCCATTCTTAGCATACATTTTTATTTGTAACGACTACCATATTAAATATATATATACTTTCAGTTTTCAAATGTTGGTATGGTTCGTATTATAGTTATGCATTATATGGAAAGGAACTGATAAAAAATTCTGAGTTTTATATTGTTAAAATGGAACAAACTTTTCGTATTTTATATACATGTAATACCGAAACTCTTCCATAACGTTTTTCCTTATTTCGAGTATGTATGAATACTAGGATTCTGTAGTTTTCCTACTAAGAGGGTTGCATGTGTATGATTGAATGTCTAGTTCACTTAAATGGTTCCATATTTCTTTCATGGCTATCAGGTCATTACAACTTATGGGGCTATATATACTTTTTAGTTAGCAAGGATGGGAAAATTACCAGATTTAAGGGAATCTAATTCTAGGTTCCATAACGGTCCTTGTATTTATCAGCCCTCATGCTTCTAGCATTTGGTTATAGGTTACGTAGATGTTTTGACAGATTTAGATTTGTTCAAAATAGTTCTATAACTTAAGGTATAACCAACTATCCCTGATTGTTTTCCGATCTACCATTAATACTTACTGATATAGCTAAATATGTATAACATATTTATAGATATATATCTATATATTTACTGTAGAGTTCTACTATGATGAAATCTTGCAATTCACATAATTATTCTCATATGTGTATATATGTATGTATAATAATATGAGTATGAAGGGTTCGACATATCCAGGTTTATATCCAAGGTAATACTAATAGGAAATCATACGTACAACATGTATTAAGCGAGCAACATATTCTTAACATGACTAAGGAAGTAAGATTCATAAAATAGAGTCATATTTCCCTTCAAAATTAAATATCAAAGCAATCTCACGTAGATTTAAGTCAGATCAAAATTTCCAGTAATTAATTCGTCATGACGTGTAGTTGATATCCGGTAAGAATAATTTGTTTGCTTATATAATTTTATATCAGATCTCTGTATAAGTGTGTTTTCTATTGCAGTTACATGATTTGTGTTTAAACAAATATGCCTACGCAAGGTTCCAATTATGGATAAATATATATATGTGGTTAGTAGATTCCATACTGCCTCGTAACTCTTCCCTTCAATGTTATCCGAGAAAGGAAAGCTCGGCTATGAAATATGAACTCTCTGAAATTGAATTACAAAGATACCTATAAACTTATGATATATACATACTTGTTCAAAATGTATATATAATACCATGTAAAGGTCAATTACATAAGAGACTATTTCAGAACTAAATTATCTATTATAAATTCCACATACGAACAGATTTTTCCACAAGATATTTTACTTCAACACAACAGGTGCATATATCAAATGTACATAATCATTCTAACATAGAAGGAGAAGGTTAACATATCTGAACCAGTTCATGGAAAGACAAAGGGAACAACCACGTTCCTCCCAATCGTAGAAAAAGGCATCCAAATCACTTGTCCGATTCACCCCCTAGCTTAGCCATGAATCCATGAGGGAAAACTTGGAATATCCTCCTCATCCATTGTCTTTCAGTTTCAACAGACTTCTCTTACCTCACACTCAATTAGTAGTGTTCATAACAACAAGAAAAATGCGTAGTCCCTTTTCCCAGCATACTAGGAAGCGTCCTGCCTCCTCACATTTGTTATTTATCAAAACAATCTTTTTGCCTAGGTATTTTCCCTCCCTTGGGAATTTTCATAGCTTTCTAAATCCCTGATTTTCAGGGGCTTCCAATGGCCAAATACATGATTTTCCACTTGTAACAATCAACCGAGAGGTAGTTCCAACATGTTCCCCACTCATGGAGTTATGGTCAACTAAATTTAACATGGATGTTCCATTTGTCCTCCTGCAATAATTAACCAATATTTTGTTTACATACAAGTGTCATAGTCAAATAGATAGTTGGGTCAAA
>ML824611.1:0-25710 GCA_009831015.1 Picea engelmannii | reverse complement strand
ATATATATATATATATATATATATATATATATATATATATATATTTATTGCAAAGTTCTACTATGGTGAAATCTTCCAATTCGCAGAATTATTCTCATATGTGTATATATGTATGTATAATAATATGAGTATGAAGGGTTCGACATATCCAGGTTTATCTCCAAGGTAATACTTACAAGAAATCATACGTACAACATGTATTAAATGGGCAACACATTCTTAACATGACTAAGGAAGTAAGATTCATAAAATAGAGTCATATTTCCCTTCAGAATTAAATATCAAAACAATCTCGCATAGATTTAAGTCAGATCATAATTTCCAGTAATTAATTTGTCATGACGTGTAGTTGATTGCCGGTAAGAATAATTTGTTTGCTTATATAATTTTATATCAGGTCTCTGTATAAGTGTGTTTTCTATTGCAGTTACATGATTTTCATTTAAATAAATATGCATATGCAAGATGCCAACTGCGGATATATATATGTGTGTGTGTGTGTGTGTGTGTGTGTGTGTGTGTGTGTGTGTGTGTGTGTGTGTGGTCAGTAGAGTCCATTCTACCTCATAACTCTTCCCTTCAATGTTATCCGAGAAAGGAAATCTAAACTATGAAATATGAACTCTATGAAATTTAATTACAGAGATACCTGTAAACTTATGATATATACATAATTATTCAAAATGTATATATAATACCATGTAAAGGTCAATTATAGAAGAGATGATTTCATAACTAAATTATTTGTTATAAATTCCACCTATGAACTAATTTTTCCACAAGATATTTTACTTCAACAGAACAGGTGCATATATCAGATGTACATAATCATTCTAACATAGAAGGAGAAGGTTAACATAATTGAACCAGTTCATGGAAAAACAAATGGAACAATGACGTGCCTCCCAACCATAGAACAAGGCAGCCAAATCACTTTCCCGATTCACCCCCTAGCCTGACCTTGAATCCATGAGGGAAAACTTAGAATCTCCTCCTAAACCAATGTATTTCAGTTTCAACAGAATTCTCTTTCCTCACACTCAATTAGTAGTGTTCATAAGAGAGATAAAAACTCGTAGTCCCTTTTTCCCAACATATTAGGCAGTGTCCTACCTCCTTAGATATGTTATTTATCAAAACAATCTTTTTGCCTAGGTCTTTTCCCTCCCTTGGGAATTTTTTAATCTTTCTAAATCCCTGATTTTCAGGGGCTGCCAATGGTGAAATCCATGATTTTCCACTTGTACCAATAAGTCCAGAGGTAGTTCCAATATGTTCCCCACTCATGGAGTCATGCTCAACTAAATTTAACATGGTTGTTCCATTTGTCCTCCTGCAATAATTAACCAATATTTTGTTTACATACAAGTGTCATAGTCAAATAGCTAGTTGGGTCAAATCAAGTCTCTCCCTAACAGTCGTAATAATTAATTACAATTTATCAAATTCGAAATTTGAAATTTCCAAAAATGGCAAAAAATTTCCAAATTTGAATTTACGAAAAACGAAATAATTTTCTAATAAATTTTGATTTTCATAAGTACTTTATTTTTGGGGATGTCACACATATGTTAACTCTTTGCACCAAACAAAACCATATTATACACATACGAATCAGTGATAAAGTGGTTCTTAAATTCGTAGTAAAGTGGATGCCAAGTCACACCTGAACCTCGGTAGTTAAGGCTTGTCGGCATTCAAGTTATGGCAGGTCCATTAATGGAGTAATACCTACCCAATATGTGTGTTCTCCACTTCATATGAAATCACATGGAAGAGGTGTGGGGGGGCATACTAGTCACTTTTACCCATGAACGAGGAACTCAGGGTGCCATTATGGCCCTTGTAGTCAACCTTTTGGTCTCATTTTCACTTTTTCTCTTCACTGTGCTACCCGTAATACCCTTGCGACCGATTACTCTTGTGTTGTTAGGACCTGGTAAGGAAGGAGGAAACCAACGTGTTGGCAGGGAAATTATCCACAAAAATCAGTAAGTGATCTGTCGTATTTGAAATTGATAAAGAGGAGTTCTTTGTGCAATGCATTTTCCATGGGTTATTTCATCACATTTCTTGAGATAGACTTTTATTTTGGTTTAAGGTTGAAAACACATCCTATTATGCAACCTTGTAGGCATTTTTCTAGGTTATCTTCCAGGGATATAACTCCTGCTGTAATAACAAGTTTTTGTTACATGTACTATTTATTCCTTTGAGTTTTCATTAACTCGGGTTCAAGTTTGAAGGGATAGGGTTACTTTGTTTCTCCTCTGTTAAACTACAAGTCTTCATGCCTGTTCCCTTCTAGTTTCTCTTTAGTCAAAAAGTTGTGGATGGAATTCCTTGTGAAACGTTTGCAATAAAGAATCCTTTAAGTTTTTAATATTAAACATGGATCGTTACACCCTGCGGTCCTTGTCTGGGTAGTTCTGGTAAGAGAAAGACTCTACACAACATGACTGTAATCCTGGAGACTTTGCAAAAGTACATACCTTGTATGAAATTCATTACCCTAATAGTTAGGGTTTTATTCTTTTCATTCCACGACTTGGCGGTAACTCTCAAAGCTTGTTGCATTTATAAAAAAAATCGTTATAGTATTGACAATTTAAGTTGTTATGTGGTTCATTTGTATTTGAACTCTGTCTATTTGTATACTACATTTGAAAAACTCATTCCACTTTAAAAGTAATCAATCGTTTCTATGTAGGTCTTCAATGGGTATTTAACCTCTTAAATCTATAACTTGTCTGAGTAAAAATCGTAACTCTGTCTCCGTCAAGGGTTTAATATTTTCTCTGCAATGTCTTTCCTGGATACTTGTTCCTTTGATTTATTTATTTATTTATTGATGACCTATATTTTCTAAAGCATTACAACTAACTCGACAATGGACAATGGTCTTCACTTGCTATTCCAACCGCTATAATTAATTTTTCGTCTCGATAATTTAGAGAGTTCTTGCAAAGAAGTTCTCTTGAAACATAAACTTAATTTGAAATTATTGTATTAAAGGGTCTCCATGTTATTACTTACTGTACATTTCCCCATTCATTTGCGACATATCATGTTGAATGCATGATAAAATGTTTTTTCAAAGGATTTGAGCATGTTCTTGCATTAATAAAGTTTAACCAACTAATTAGGTTCTTACCATAATTGAATGTACCTAGGTTGCATCCTTTGCGTCTCTGTAAATACTTACTGATTTCAAATTTATTATTATCTCTGTCGGAATTTTATCTTTGTATTATGGGAATTAAAGGTAACTCTGTTTTATTTGTTAAATTTGTATTTAGTTCTCAATTTCATCTCAATAAAATTCCTTCCAACATTTCATCCCCTATAAAGGGTTTGGTAATTACTTCTAAGTAACTCTTTTGATGATTATTCTGTAATAACAATTATTTTGATAAAGATCTTGTATCGTTTTAGCTTTTGTAAGAATAACCTTGTTGTCGCTACCTCTCTGTTAAATTATTCGTTTACCTATTTATTCTCTTTGATTACATTTTGTACCTTCTATTTATAATTGTTCTCTGTCTTTCATATCCTAAAGTTTTTTGAGAACATATCTAGAATTCACGAAATCAATTTTTTTCAAGTGGAAATGTACACATGGATATAATTTTTATGAAGGGTCCCTTTTTCTTACGAGGGATCCCATCAAATGGTAACAAACCCACTCCTCGTACATGGATTGACTACTTCGTGATGGTGTACAAAGACCATCCAATGTTCAATATAGACCCAAGATAAGTTATGCCTTCAAGTTGTTTTATTATCTCATTCTTTTAATGAATTGAAAACTAGTATTGATATTAACACCTTCGTATTATTCCCTTATAAATTGAAAATATCAGTACAACTTGGGGAAGAGGTGTCCAACAAATAAAATTTATTTGGTTTCCATGGTTTTATTCCACCAGTCCATGCGCACATTCACTTTTGTGTTACAAATGGCCTAATGTAGTTTCTTTTAAAATTTTGTTGAAACTAGCTATGGAGTTCGTGGGTCTATGGAAATTTCAGTTGTATTATTTTTGGTTAGCAACCTATTGAATGTAATAATTGTATTTTTTCATATCACTCTGAGATCTACTGTAACATATATCTTTCTTTGTTAATAGATAAAACAAATGTATTATGGGACTTTTATTCCTTTCTAACTATACTCATCGTGATAGTAGGAACTTCAATACAGTCTATTTAACTTCTTCCTTTCTGAAGTAGTTTGATTTTAACCAGTAATTGAACAACAAGCAATGGAATAATTATATTATGACCAATAGACACATATACACATATTTATATATTTGTGTGTGTGTGTGTGTGTGTACTTAAAAAAAAGAATGCTAACAGGTATTTATAAATAGTGTAACATCCCACTTTTGAGCACACCCGATGTGACTTATTATTGTTGACACTTGTGTGCAAGTGATTCGGTTCACTATATGATTGATTGATTCGATTATGGAGCATGATGATGTTTGTGGATTTAATGATATGTTATTTTATGATATTTTTATCAACAGGTGCTATTGACTATATTTCCTTAGTGTGCGAGACTCTGGAAGTATGAATATGTCGATGGCATTGAAGGATTTCCTTGGACTCCGAATCGAGTCAAGGAGTGGACGGTTATGGTTTGAATGTTTTGATATTACATATGTTGTATATGACTAGATATTATGATGTCGATTGTTATCGCTGACACGTTTCATTGATGGATGCAAGATGACGATAACTTTCTAAGAAGACTCACATTAGGAGTAAAGGGGTCATGCATGACAACCAAAGATATTAAGGGAGAAGTGTGGAAACAACCCTTCCACAACCTACTAGCACTCCCGTCGTGGCTCAAACTATAGGTTAATGATTACCTAGTTTGAGAGACCCAATATGTCATGAGGGAAGACTATGACAGTCGCTCACGATGATTCTAAGAGGCGTGAAATAAGGAGGGGTCCTTATTCCTTAGAGGCCCTTAGTCTTCCACAAGGTCACCTGATGAAGTATTGACTCTAGGAGTTTGACGTATACCAAAATCATTTAAAAGGTGAGTGGCTCCCTTGGAGCAATCAGTGCGTCTTGAAGGGAACATTGCACAAATAAAACATGAATACAAGTGAGGGACACCCTTGTAGCACGTAGTGTGTTTTGAAGGGCACATCTCGATTTTTTTAACTATGGTAGGTTAATAAACCTAGTACCTAGAAAATTGTGCCTCCTTAGGACCTGGTCGGCCTTAAAATGAATGATGGTATCAGTAAAGTTTAATAACTAATTTTTCATTAAAAATTATCGCCAAGCCTAGCGAATTTAAAACCCAGATCTACGAAGAAAATGGGAACCAAAAAAAAAAACTAAATGGACATATAACAAGAAAGGGAGTAAAGAAAATTTGAAAACATTAATAATTAAAGTAAAATTTTAATGAAGGATTAAATTATTAAAAGGGTAAATTGTTGTTTATATCTAAACTTCTTAAATCTGAACTAAGAAGAAACAGGGAAACTTAAGGAAAAGGGGAATGTCTAACATAGTAGGGAATCTAGTCTTTGGAACCTTCTAATTTTGAACTCAACTAAGTTTTAAGAAAGGCGTCAGTCATTTAATAATTGTAAGGGAATAAAGGGACACCAAGGAGTGTTTTTAGCAACGCTTTTAGGTGGGTGAGGGAAATAGGAAAATTTAATTAATTAATAAATTGATTTTCTGGTGGAACTAAGGGATCGGGTGACATGTCTACGGGGGAGGTTTATCCCAATTAAATTGAATAAAAATAATCTAAATAGGGTTTGGGAAACTAATCATGAAGAAATATCTATAAAAAGGATGGCAGAGGAGGAGTATGGATCACGTTGGGTAGGCATAAGGTTACGATGCTGATATTTTTCTTGAATGATTTTACCTTATGGGAGTTGGGATGCCCAACTCGAAAGGGAGTGGTAGCTTGAACTTACAGGGTGATATGGGAGCTATCGTTTCCCTGGTTTATGTGTGTGGCCCTTGTTATTGGATAAATCGATAAATGTGGACATAATATGATCTCCCTAGATCCACCTGGATCTAGAACAAAACAAGACATGGCATGACGCTTTCCATAAGCTTTAATCATTGAATTTACTATAAAACAAGATATGAGTGACATACCTTTGAATATCTCTTCCTTATGTCTTTTTTGTCCCTGCTCCACTCCAGTGTTGTTGTGATATTTGATCTGCAATGAAACACAAACCAACCAAAGTGAAAGAAACAATAGTCTATTCAATGAAAACTTACACATGTGATCAAGGAGTCATGTAATAAAATGAGAATGATTTTATGGGAAATAAACATGCCACTGTATTATATTAAGTAAAAGTGAAAGATACCTTGATGTTTCAAGGTTCCCTTTCAGTGGCCCTTTGTTCCAACACACACATTTGCTCCAAACTTGCATGAAGAAGATCCACACTAATTTGATGGACCAATGAAGACTTATGGAATCAATTGAAATATAATCTCTCATACAATTATCAGCTTATTCTTTCATTAATTTCTTTCTTACTTGTTTGCTTAACCTTTTCCATGAGAATCCCATTATTATATAGGAGAAAGAGAGATGGTTAAAGATATTAGGATGATCCCACCAAATCAGAGAAGCGAGTAGGATCCCAACCATACATATGCCACCTCATATTCTAGAAGATTCCATTCTATAACCTCTGTGAACTTCAACCTTTTATGAGTCTTTCAGCGTCGCTGCACCCTGGCTATAGGATAGGCTGCGAAAACACTACAAGTTAGTTTCAATAAAGACTGTGGTGATCAGGCATCGTCGCACTGTATGTTATGCTTGGGTTGCGACATCCTTTATTGACAAGGTTTTGAAGAAGAGGAAGCCAATCACTTTTCTCATGAAGAAAGGTTCTTTTGGGAAGTTTAACAAATGCTATAGAAACATCAACAAGGTGACTAAAATAATGTGTAACAAAGGGATCAGGTGACATGTGTATGCGGGAGGTTTATCCTAATTAAATTTAATAAAAACAATCTAAACAGGGTTTGGGAAACTAATCATGAAGAAAACTCTATAAAAAGGATGGCAGAGGAGGAGTATGAATCGCGTCGGGTAGGTGTAAGGTTACGTTGTCGATATTTTTCTTGACTGATTTTACCTTGTGGGAGTTGGGATTCCCAGCTCGAAAGGAACTGGTAGCTTGACCTTACAAGGCAAGATGGGAGCTGTATTTTCCCCAGTTTGTGTGCATGCCCCTTTTGTAGATCGGGGGGATTAGGGGGAAGAAGAGTACCCCTAACGTTGGCTGGGAGGTACCGATGAGGTCTCAGCAGTTAGTAAGCAGGAGATGGATAGAGAACAAGTGCAAGACAACCACTTTGGATTCTGTTCCTTCAGTTAAGGTACTTCTATTGTGTGAAATTTTATGTTTTATTATGCATTTAATCTCGTCGAAAATTTGCAAAAATCGGTCTTAAATTTATGTTGTATTATGCATTTAATCTTGTTGAAGGATCTTTGAACTTTGGTGGTTAATTTATGTTTTATTTCTTCAAATCCAAAGATGGGTGCGATATAGAAGAAGCCCGTTACACTCAAGTAATCCATTGCGCACCTTTTTCTTTTTCTATCTACCGTTTGTAGGCATACGCTTAGATTGTTGTCCCTTCAAGTTGAGCTATTATAGGAAATTTGTGTCAGCCTTCTTTCTTTTCCTATCCCACCTTCAAATCTATTTTTCATTTCTAGATGGACTGTCTTGAGAGCATTAGAGTTTTCCATTTTTTTTCCAGTGATTTTCTTAAGAGCTCAGCGTATTACTATTCATAGATTTCATATTTTTCCAGCGAATTTTTCTTGAAGAGCCCAATGTTTTATGCTAAGATATTTCATAGTTATCCAAAAGATTTTGTTCTTGAACTCAACCTTTTTATTACTTAGATAATTCCCATTTTCACCAACGATTTTGTGTTTAAGAGTTCAACGATTTACTACTCAAGGATTTCCTTTTTCCCAACGAATTTCTCTTTAAGAACTCAACGTTTTTGTAGAGAGAGCTCATAACTTCCTCAACGATTTTGTTCTTGAGCTCATCGTTTTTGTTACTTAGTGGATTCCCTGATTGAATATTTCCTTGGAGAACTCAATCCCATTTCCTCAACTCCTTTTGCGCAATTCTATTTTTTATTTCCAACCCTATTTAGACATCCTTTCTGAACTGTAGGAGAGTCTCACACCGTTTTTTCGTGAGTCATGGTCACACAATGGTGTCAACAATCACCTCTAAATCTCTCATATTTTTCGTTAATAACTCATTGATGGAGGCCCTTTTACCATGTTGAGTTCTTTCATATAGAGGCTTGGTAGGCATTACCTTATTTAGTGATGGCGTGTTACCCTTCTTCTTAGTGACTAGCATGCCCCACATTACTGCATAAAATTCCAACAGATATCTCGAGGAATTGGATTTCATTCTATCATTGGTATTACTGTGGTTGGTACTACACAGATTGAAATTTTGGGGATGGAAGATTGCCCCCTTCCTTCCATAAGTGGGTAATCCCTTTTGTGGGTCTGTCCCTTGATCATTTTGGTGCAACTATTTTCCTCACACTTCAACGTGAACTCGATTTAAGTAACACACAATGTGTTTTCCTTCACAGGTATCTGATTTTTCTACATAGGAATACTAAGGAGGTTCCCAGTTCATTTTAACAATTTTGTTTCTTGTATGTAGAGTTGCTAGATAAATGAAACCTTGACATCCTGGTAGACTCTTGAATCAGAGGCTTGCTCCTCAATATTAACTGGTGCAGACATAAGTTATCTACATTGTCACTCAATGGGTGACAACTGACAATGGTGTACATTCGAGTAGTCGAGGCACCCGTGAGTGAGGGGTGGTCTAAATGAGGCATGGAAGGCATGAGTGAGTGGTGCTCTAGATGCAATCCTATCGCATTAATCCATAGGAGTTGACGATTCCTTAATTCAAGTCACGATATTCATTATATTTCTAGTTGCAAATCGCATCCGAAACCATTTCGAGGATGCTTGGCCAATTGCTCCTAAGGGCATATACACCTAACGGAGCAACATTTTTGAGTTCCATGATATGCTACAAGATTTTTTAGGTGTGGACTAGGTGATTATATTTTCCTTCCACTCGCGAGGCATGGTTTCATAAATTTGACCCCTTAATCCAAATGTTGGTTTGCTTCAAACTGAGGAAAACACTAGTTCTCAAAATCAATGAGTAAAGAAATTGTCGAGGCATGGAACTTGGGAGTGAGGGGTGATCTAGATGGAATCCTATTCCAAGAATCCATCAGAGTCAACAATTCATAAATATGAGCCTCTATTTTTGTTTTATGCCCAGTTGCAAGTCACATCCCAAACCATTTCAGGGACTCTTGGCAATTCATCCTAGGGGCATAAAATCCTAACAGAGCACCATTTTCAAGCTCCACGATATTTTGCATGATTTTTTAGGCATGGACTAGGTGACCACATTGTCAATCTTCTCCCAAGGTATGGTTTGGTAAATTGGACCCCTAAATTCAAATGTTGGATTGCTTCTTACTGAGAAAATCACTAGTTATCGAAATCGATGAAAAAAATAAATTTTAACGGATTGGAACCGGGAGTGAGGGGTGATGTGGCTAAAATCCTATGCAAGGAATCCAACAGTTACGATGGTTCCTCAATCTGAGTCTCAGTTTTCATTTTATTCCCAGTTGCAAGTCACATACCAAACCATTTCAGGGACTCTTGGCCAATTCCTGCTCAAGGAATAAAACACTAATGGAGAAACATTTTTGAGTTTCATGAGATGCTGCAATCTTGTTTAGGCATGGAATAGGTGACAAAATTATCCATCCATTCTTGAGGAATGGTTTAGTAAATTGGCCCCTTAATCCAAATGTTGCATTGCTTTGAACTGAGAAAAACACTACTTTTCGAAATCAATGATTAAAACAACTTATGAGGCATGGAACCCATGAGTGAGGGGTTCTCTAGATGAAATCCTATCCCAGTAATCCATCAGAGTCTACTTTTCCTTAATCCGAGTCTCGATATTCATTATATTCCCAGTTGCAAGTCGCATCCCAAACCATTTCAGGGACTCTTGGCCAATTTCTCATGAGGGCATAAAAACCTAACGAAGTAACATTTTCGAGTTCCATGAGATGTTGTAAGATTTTTTATGTGTGGAATAGGTGACTATATTTTCCGTCCACTCCTAAGGCACAGTTTCATAAATTGGACCCCTTAATTCAAACGTTGGTTTGCTTCAAACTGAGAAAAACACTAGTCCTCAAAATCAATGAGTAAAGCAACTTTTGAGGCATGGAACCCGAGAGTGAGGGGTGCTCTAGCTGAAATCCTATTCCAGGAATCCATTAGATTCGACGGTTCCTCAATCTGAGTGTTGGTTTACATTTTATGCCCAGTTGAAAGACGCATCCCAAACCATTTCGGGCACTCTTGGCAATTCCTCCTCCGGGCATAAAATCCTAACATATCAACATTTTTTATCTCCATGAGATTCTGCATGACTGTTTAGGCATGGACTAGGTTACCACATTGTGCATCCTCTCTCAAGGAATGGTTTCATAAATTGGACCCGTAAATCCAAAGGTTGCATTGCTTCTTACTGAGCAAAGCACTAGTTATCAAAATCGATGAAAAAAACAAATTCTCAGGGGTTGGAACCGAGAGTGAGGGGTTATCTTGATAAAATCCTATGCTAGGAATCCAATAGAGATGAAAATTCCTCAATCCGAGTCTCGTTTTTTTTTTATTCCCAGTTGCAAGTCGCATCCCAAACAATTTCATGGACTCTTGGCCAATTCCTGCTCAGCGCATAAAATAATAACGAAGAAAAATTTTTGAGTTCCGTGAGTTTCTGCAAGATTTTTTAGGCATGGAATAGGTGACCAAATTATCCATTTGCTCCCAAGGCATGGTTTTGTAAATTGGCCCCTTAATCCAAATGTTGTATTGCTTCAAAATGAGAAAAACACTAGTTCTCAAAATGAATGATTAAATAAACTTTTGAGGCATGGCATCTGTGAGTGAGGGGTGATATAGATGAAATCCTATCCTAGTAATCCATCGGATTCAATGGTTCCTTAATCCGATTCTCGATATTCGCTATATTCCCAGTTGCAAGTCTCATGCCAAACCATTTTGGTGAATCTTGGCCAATTGCTGCTAATGGCATAAAAACCTAACATAGAAACATTTTTGAGTTCTGTGAGATGATGAAATATTGTTTAGGTGTGGAATAGGTGATTTTATTCTCCATCCTTTCCCGAGGTATAGTTTCATAATTTAGACCCCTTAATCCAAATGTCGGTTTTCTTCAAACTGAGCAAAACACTAGTTCTTGAAATCAATGAGTAAAGCAAACTCCGAGGCATGACACCCAGGAGTGAGGGGTGCTCTAGCTGAAATCCTATGCTAGGAATCCATTGGAGTTGACAGTTCCTCAATTCGAGCCTCGATTTTTGTTTTATGCCCAGTTGCAAGTCGCATCCCAAACCATTTTGAGGACTCTTGGCAATTCCTCCTCTGGGCATAAAATCCTAATAGAGAAACATTTTTTAGCTCCATGAGATTATGCATGCTTGTTTAGGAATGGACTAGGTGAGTGCATCATCCATCCTCTTCTGAGGCATGGTTTCATAAATTGGACCCCTAAATCCAAATGCTGCATTGCATCTTACTAAGCAAAGCACTAGTTATTGAAATCGATGAAAAATACAAATTCTGAGGGGTTGGAACCGAGAGTGAGGGGTTCTCTAGCTAAAATCCTATGACAAGAATCCAACAGAGATGACGTTTCCTCAATATGAGTCTCGTTTTTCTATTTTATGCTGAGTTGCAAGTTGCATCCGAAACCATTTCGGGGACTCTTGGCCAATTCCTGCGAAGGGCATAAAAGCCTAACGGAGAAACATTTTTGAGTTCTGTGAGATAATGCAAGATTTTTTAGGCATGGAATAGGTGACCAAATTATCCATCCTCTCCCAAAGAATGGTTTTGTAAATTGGCCCCTTAATCCAAATGTTGCATTTCTTCAAACTAATTAAAACACTACTCAAAATCAACGATTAAATAAACTTATGAGGCATGAAACCCATGAGTGAGGGGTGCTATAGATGAAATATTATCCCAGTAATCCATCATAGTCGACGGTTCCTTAATCTGAGTCTCGATATTCATTATATTCCCAGTTGGAAGTCGCATCCCAAACCATTTCGGGAACTCTTGGCCAATTGCTCCTCAGGGCATAAAAACATAATGGAGCAGTATTTTTGAGTTTCTTGTGATGCTGCAAGATTTTTTATGCGTGGAATAGGTGACTATATTTTCCATTCTCTCCCGAGGCACAACTTCATAAATTGAAGCCCTAAATCCAACTGTTGCATTGCTTCTTACTGAGCAAAGCACTAGTTATCAAAATTGATGAAACAAACTACTTATGAGGGGTTGGAATGGGGATTGAAGGGTAATCTAGATAAAATCCTATGCCAGGAATCCATCGGAGTCGAAATTTCCTCAATCTGAGTCTCAGTTTACATTTTATGCCCAATTGCAAGTCGCATCCCAAACCATTTCGAGGACTCTTGGCAATTCCTCTTCCGGGCATAAAATCCTAACATAGCAACATTTTTTAGCTCCATGAGATTTTTCATGCTTGTTTAGGCATGTAATAGGTTACCACATTGTCCATCCTCTCTTGAGGAATGGTTTCATAAATTGGACCCCAAAATCCAAATGTTGCATTACTTCTTACTGAGCAAAGCACTAGTTATCGAAATCAATGAAAAAACAAATTCTAAGGGGTTGGAACCGAGAGTGAGGGGTTCTCTAGCTAAAATCCTATGCCAGGAATCCAACAAAGATGAAGGTTCCTCAATCTGAGTCTCGGTTTTCATTTTATTCCCAATTGCAATTCGCATCCCAAACCATTTCAGGGACTCTTGGCCAATTCCCTCTTATGGCATAAAAGACTAGAAAAACAACATTTTTGAGTTCCGTGAGATGTTGAAAGATTGTTTAGGCATGGAATAGGTGAAAAAATTATCCATCCTCTCCTGATTCATGATTTCATAAATTGGACCGCTTAATCCAAATGTTGGTTTGCTTCAAACTGAGAAAAACACTAGTTCTCGAAATCAATGAGTAAAGAAACTTTCGAGGCATGGAACCCGAGAGTGAGGGGTGCTCTAGCTGAAATCCTATCCTAGGAATCCATCAGAGTCGAAAGTTCCTCAATCCATGTATCGGTTTTCGTTTTATGCTCAATTGCAAGTTGCATCCCAAACCATTTCGGGGACTCTTGGCCAATTCCTTCTCTGGGCATAAAAGCCTAACAGAGAAACCTTTTTGAGTTCCATGAGATGCTACATTCCTTTCTAAGAATGGACTAGGTGAACACATTGTTCGTCCTCTCCTGAGGCATGGTTTTGTAAATTGAACCCCTAAATCCAAATGTTGCATTGCTTCTTACTCAACAAAGCACTAGTTATCAAAATTGATGAAAAAAACAACTTCTGAGGGTTGGAACCAAGAGTGAGGGGTTCTCTAGCTAAAATCCTATGCTAGGAATCCAACAAAAATGACGGTTCCTCAATATGAGTCTTGTTTTTTTGTTTTATACGCAATTGCAAGTCACATCCCAAACCATTTCAGGGACTCTTGGCCAATTCCCCCTCAGGGCATAAAAGACTAACGAAGCAACATTTTTTAGTTCCGTAAGATGCTAGAAGATTTCATAGGCATCAGTTAGGTGAAAATTTTTTCCATCCTCTCCCAAGGCATGGTTTCATAAATTGGACCCCTTAATCCAATTGTTGCATTGCTTCAAACTGAGAAAAACACTAGTTGTCGAAATCAATGAGTAAAACAACTTATGAGGCATGGCACCCGAGAGTAAAGGGTGGTATCGCTAAAATCCTATCCCATTAATCCACCGAAGTCGACAATTCCTCAATCTGAGCCTCGTTTTTCATTTTATGCCCAGTTGCAAGTCGCATCCCAAACCATTTAAGGGACTCTTGGCCAATTCATCCTCAGGGCATAAAAACTAACTAAATTCTACATGTCTTTGTCAACTAACTACTATATCTTACTGAGCCAAGGGTTTAGGGTTTTACAGCCGCTCTGAGCCGCATTGTTCCAATAGCTGCCCCACTGGGGCTCATGTCTCATAAGGAGGGAGGGTCGATGGCCGCCTCCTACAGCCAAGCCACGATGAATGGAAATTTGTAGAGGGTACGAAACGACTGACCTTCGAGCCACCACCAGATCTGCGATCGAAATTATTAGAGGAAGGAACATTCAAGGATAGAGAGATGGACATAGATCCAGAGAAATAGACTCTCCCATCCACCGCGTCAGCTCCATGGATGCTAGGTAAATGTATTCCACAAGCGCCACAAGCCCCAAAATACGTTATCAGCTCACCACACATAGAAGAGAAAAAACAATATATGAGAGATTATGCCTTGGTGGGAAAATTCCTGGGGCTCTAGCCTTCGAAGCGCGATATGATCAAATGGATACAATATTGGTGGAAGACAAAAGGTCACTATGAGCTACAATTGGGATCTAAGGGGTTTTCCACAATCATCCTCCATAACCTTGAGGATCGCAACCACATCTTTGATGGGGGGGCATACTTCTTCAACTTGGTAGGTCTCTTCTTACTATTTTGGATAGAGAAGTTCATCCCTGAAAAGGAGGACTTTTCACATGCACCTGTATGGATCAAATTATACTCTCTCCCCCAGGAATTCTGGCTAGAGGAGGTCCTGGTTGGCATAGCAAACACCATCGACATCTATGTTAAGTCTTCTGAAGCCACCAAGAAGAGGCACTATACCTCTTATGCACGAATCTGTGTGTACCTGAACATAGCCAAACCACTCCCAGGATCCATCATATTGCAATATCATGATGAGGACTGGACCCAAACCATCGACTATGAACACATTCCGTTACGATGCCGGAAATGTCACGAACATAGCCATCTTTTCAGAGAATTCCCTCTCAATATTGTTCACAAAGAAGGGAACCCAGAAAGTAGCAAATACAAGGATGGCTTCACTCAACTAATAGGGAAAATAAGATAAGGAGGAAGAGAGCAACTAGCCCAAGTAACTAAAGATCCCTCAACTAGTAATAAATTTTCCATTTTACAGGATCAACCAGAGAACCCCGCAACCCATACACAACCCACTAAACCACTTCTGGATAATGGCCCCAAAGCTGCCAGACAAGGGGAGGTTTGATCCCCACAGGGTAATTAGTCATATCTCAGCCCCCTAAATGTGGCTCAGGATCCGAAGGACTTTCTAGAGACAGAGGACGGGGATGCAGAAATGGAGATGGAGAAGTAAGATCTAGCTGGGGTGGATTTGGAGCACCTCGAGCACACCTATAGGAAACACAAACTATACACCATACCCAGGGATAAACTATGAAAGGTTCACAAGGTATTCCTAAACTCCTCAGTTGGGTCCTCTGCAAGAGCTAGCCAAGGGTTGGGAATACAGAGTAGTCAGTCAAAAAACCCAAGTAAATCTCAGAAAGACGAAAAGAAAAGAGGGAGGAAATCTACCAACAAGCTTATACAAGAAATAGGCCACTTCATGGCAAACTTAGGGCAAATCCACCTGATCTCAAACAACTTCCCTCCTCTCCCCACCCCCCCTTCATCATGAAGATCATTTCATGGAATATCAAAGGACTCAATGGACATAGCAAGCAAAAATTGCTACGAGATCTGATTTTGGCAGAAAAACCTGATATAGTACTTCTGCAGGAAACCAAATGCACCTCAAAATATGTTGACAGACTACTTCCATATTGTTGGAAGCAAGGGGAATAAGTCTCAACAGCGGCCACAGGTACAGCTGGAGGAATGGCTATCTTCTGGAACACCAACTTAGTGCTGCTGGAAAACTTTATCGCCACCAGATGGTCCATTACAGTAGATTATAGGCTTATTGGCTCAAACAAGATGGGACACTTGACCAATATCTATGGCCCGGACAACCTAAGGGAGAAGCATGCCTTCCTCAGGAATCTGAACTGCTTATCCAATCTAATGCAACATAATAGATGGATTATCGGAGGAGATTTCAATATCATTCGCAGCCTGGAGGAAAAAATAGGTGGATCAAGACGATTGGATCGAGAAACCAATGAATTCAACAGCCTCATAAACAACCTTCACCTTATCGACTTGGAGACTATCAATGGCATTCACACCTGGACAAATAGAAGAACCGGAATACACCAAATTGCTTGCAAACTAGACTGGTTCCTCATCTCTGACTCCCTCATGTTGGAAGGCACAACTCTGGAAGCTACCATTTTGAATTTCTCTGGTTCATATCATTGGCCTATTCAGCTATGGCTGGATGTGCCAGCCACACCTGGAAACAATCCCTTCAGGTTTGAACATTTCTAGCTCGACCATCCCGATTTCTGGGCAAAAATACAGGACTGGTGGAGGGAGGTAGAGGTCTCTCATGGCTAAAAAATGTACAGATTTCAACAAAAGTTAAAAAACCTCAAAAAACTTCTCAAGATTTGGAATAAGAAAACCTTTGGCAACATATTTGATTCCCAAAGGTAGCTGTCAGAATGAATGGGCGAGATTCAAAACCAGATCAGAAGACAGGGGATAACGAATGAGCTAAAAGCCCAGGAAGAAACAGTAAATCAACAGCTAGAAGCTAGGAAAAGACAAGAAGAGATTCTATGGAAACATAAATTGTGCATCCAATGGCTCAAGGAGGGGGAACACAATACCAAATTCTTTCATAGGACTGTCATCCACAAAAGGCACTACAATAATATCACGCATCTCATCTCTGCAGTCGGGGAGACCATTCACTCCCATGAAGACATGGAGTCGACCTTGATTGACTACTATCAATATCTCCTCACAGAACCTCTCCCGAATAGACATGCAGCCATTA
This sequence comes from Picea engelmannii, assembly GCA_009831015.1. Taxonomy (NCBI): domain Eukaryota; kingdom Viridiplantae; phylum Streptophyta; class Pinopsida; order Pinales; family Pinaceae; genus Picea; species Picea engelmannii. The sequence goes on along the minus strand of ML824611.1, from coordinate 8,703 downwards.
CTAAGGTCACGTAGCATGTGCCCTCCCTCGTTACCCAGCAGCAAAACTCATCCCTTCTCTAGTCCATTACAATCGACGAAGTGGATCAAGCACTTCAGGACACTCCCAAATGCAAGGCTCTTGGACCTGACGGCTTCACCAGCGATTTCTTCCACCATTGTTGGTCGATGATCAAGGTAGAGGTTTGGGAAATTCTTGAAGACTCCAGAGCCACTGGGAAATTCCTCCAGGCTCTTAATGTGATGTTCCTCACCTTAATACCCAAAGAGGGGTAGGCACACCACCCCAAGCAGTTCAGACCCATATCTCTTTGTAATGTCATCTACAAAATCCTAACAAAAGTGATTTGTAGGAGACTCAAGCCTATCTTATCCACAATTATATCCCCGGAGCAATCAAGCTATGTTGAAGGCAGAAAAATCATGGACAACGTCATCCTAGCACATGAAGTGATCCACTCTCTGCAGAAGACCAAAACACCAGGTATGCTCCTCAAATTAGATCTCTCTAAAGCCTTTGATAAGATAAGATGGGAATATATGCGGGTAATGCTCCTAGATTTTGGTTTTGATCAAAGTTGGGTGACTTGGATTCTGAATCTAACTTCCTCGGATTTCATCTCCATTCTTATCAATGGTGTCCCCTCTCGACCCTTCTCCCCCTCAAGAGGAATTAGACAGGGAGATCCTCTCTCCCCTTTCCTCTTCATCATTATGGCCGAAGGTCTTGGTCGTTCCATACGTGCAACTATTGAAAGCAACCTTCTGACTGGCTTACCCTTGCATGGCATTTCCCCTCCTATCTCACACAGTCAATTTGTGGACGACACGCTTTTAATGGGCACCCCAACTGTCCACGAAGCCAACTCTCTTCTAGCAATTCTCCAAACCTTCTTAGATGCCTCGGGGCTGGACTGCAACAAGGATAAATCCCAAATTTGTTTCTTCAATACGCCACCTCTGATTCAGCTTCATATCTCTGAAATCCTAGGTTTCAACATAAGCTCCCTTCTCTCCAAATACCTTGGCATTCCCCCGATTGACAATGCCCTCCGGAACTCCTTGTGGAAACATATCTTATCCTCCTTTACCAAGAGGCTCTCCTCCTGGACCTACCAAGTTATAAATCTTCCCAGTCGTCTCATTCTTCTCCGAGCTGTCCTTCAAGCCCTTCCTGTCTACACCTTCTCTGCGCTGGCTGCCCATAGATTTGTTCTCACAACCATTAAAAATTTACAACGAAACTTCTTCTGGAAAGGCCTCAATTCAGGAAAGAAAATAGCATTGGTCAGTTGGGACAAACTATGCCGACCCAAAGACCAAGGCGGCTTGGGATTATGGGACCCCCTCATGATGAACAAAGTTCTAAGCGCCAAAAGTTGGTGGTGGTGGCTCAAGCATCCCAAGGACCTCTAGGCTAGACTTTGGAGAAAGAAATATGCACCAAATGTGGTGGAAAAGAACCTAATTCGATGGAATGGGGACAGCCCTGGCTCCTTAATATGGAAAGTGGCCAGGTAGAACAAACAGCTGGTTACTTGGCATGCCTTTCGGGAAATAAAAAATGGGGAAACAACTCTCTTTTGGAAAGATTCCTGACAACAATGGCATGTTTTAGACAATGAGGATTGGGAAAGGGACATCTATACCCATGCTACACTCGTGGGCCTAACAAGAGTAGCTGACTATTGGCAGGAAAATCCCCCAGAAGACACTTGGCGATGCTGGCACCTGGACAGGGAACGCACTAATCTGGAAGCGCATGTGGACCTGGCACCCTGGAAAGAGGAAATGGCCAAATGAAAGATTCCCAAAATCGCAGGAGAGGATATCCTTCATTGGGGATATTGGCCAAGGGGCACCTACAGTACATAGGAAGCTTATCAGATCATAACTCAGGTAGACTCTCTCCCTACAAGGAAAGTTTGGCGCAAAATCTGGAGTCTTAAACACTGGCCAAAAATCACCCTCTTTCTCTAGCTTGTTTCCCACTCAAGGATACTAACTTGGGATAACCTTTCGAGAAGGGGTTTTCTTGGGCCCTCCATTTGCATGCTTTGTGGAGAGGCAGATGAAACCATGAATCATCTCCTCAACTCTTGCCCTTACATAGCTCAACTTTGGGATCAAATGGCACTCATCATGCGCACTTCCGATTGCCATAGAGATAGTATCATTGACACCATCACGGACTGGAGGGACCAGTCTTTCCATTCCCCCCTCCTCAATCGCATTTGGAAATTACTTCCAAGCTTCATCCTTTGGAAAACTTGGAAAGAAAAGAACAGAAGGCTCTTCAGAAATGCATCTCTTCCTTTGCAACATTGTTGGAATCAATGTCGTTGCAATATCATGGAAACTCTCAACCTTCAGCAATGGACCAAAAAAAACTTGCACAACACTCCTTCTGAACTCACAATCCTTTAGCATTGGCAACCTCTTCCTTCTCATCATTCTCTACCCACCACTTCTCCTTCCACCCCTCTCAACAACCCCTCCTTTTGGTCTCCCGCCCCAGTAGATTTCATTAAACTCAATTTTGATGGAGCCTCTAAAGGCAATCTAGGTGCAGTAGGATATGGAGTAGTCTTCTGCAACCATCAAGGGCACATCATTCTCATAAGCACAGGCAACCTTGGTAATTCCATGAAAAATGCAACAGAACTCTGGGGACTCATCTGGGGATTGTAATTAGCCATTGACTACAATTTCACCAAGCTAATAGTTGAGGGGGACTCTCAGGTCATCATCAATTTGCTCTGCAGAATTCTAAATGGAGCAAACCCAGACAGAATGTCGCCTAGTTGGAGACTCTCACATGGGATACAGATTGTCACAGACCTAATGAAACCAAATCAGGCAGTCATACTTGCTCATGTCAGGAGGAATGCGAATCGAGTCGCAGATGAGATAGCAAATATGGAAACTACTTGGATTGGTCCAAAACTCCTCTGCAATGCGGCTCTGGAACCTAATCACCCCATTCTCCAGCATTGTATCCACAAAACTAGAACAATGGACACACCCCCAGATGGGGTGCTAGTGAGATACACATGGTGCGACATGGAGAGGCATGACCAGTGAGGCACAGAGCCATGTGACGGGCTTGTGCCATTCCCCGCCACCCCGAACCAACATTAAATTACCATTACCATGGCACGAATGACAATTAAACAACTCCCCTCTCCTCTCAAGATTCATTTCATGCCCAAGTTATCTGTGCATGTCTTCTGTCTCTGCACATGCACCAATTAGCATCCCCCTCTACGACCTTCATCTGAGCTAACTGATAATTGCATGCTCATCACAGCTCTGGTTCGACTCCAGGATTTCTACCACTACATAGTGCACCTGGCGTCCTCTATTCGCTATATGACGAGCCTCATGCCGCACCCTCGAGGGTGCCCGCGCAGAGGCTCTCCATGGAAACCTCGCCGACCCTCTGTATCGCCCCTTGCTTCACCCTCCTCCTACTCCTCTCCTTCCATTCAGCCTGAGCCAATTCTTCCTCCACCCCCCGCTCTATCTGTTTCACAGTTTGATATCCTTGCTATTGTCTTCTTCCTCGTGCCATCTTCCTGACCCCCCAACGTTTGGGCCTCCTCTTGCACCAATTCCTAACTCTGTTGGGAAGACTGTGGGAGAGCCACCTCCTTGCAAGCCTCGGAACACCGAGAACCAGTCCCTGAACTCTTTCCTTGACACACAGCTATGAGAAATCCATGCAATTCTCCTCGGCTTGGTCTTCGAACTCCGCCAGGGGGTGGAGGATCTTCAATTCCGTCTTCTTTCCATGGATGGAAAGGTAGCAGTCCTTCTCCAGCTCCTTTCCTCTCTTCAAGAGGCTTTCCCCTCGGACCTCGCAGGTGCGGATTCAGCAGAGGAACCCTGTGGTGAAACCAACAAAGGGAATTCCCAGGCGCAACATTCAACAAGAAATGAGAAGGACCAAGTCATGCACAAGGATATGGTGAAGGAGGACACAACACGCTGCGCATTGCAGGATACCTCACCAGTTGTCGACAAGACCGAGGGAAGCGTGGATGCTGGAAAGCAGTGGGATAATCAAGTGACATACGTCGAGGAGGAGCCATGGTCTGAGGCTGTCCACGTCACCTGGCTAGGTTATCTGCCAAATGTATGAGGTCATGAGGGCACTTCAAGTTTCATTAGTTTCTCTACTTTTTAGTTGTTGTCCAGTTAGTTTCAAACTCTTTACTTAGACTATTACACTACTTATGTTTGACTTCCATGCTGGCTGGACTGGTTTCCCCTCTGTTGGGGCAGTCCAGTAACTACAACAAGAATATTCTCTGTATTTTGTATATCTTTTTGGTCTTGGAAGGCCCTTTATATATAATACTACTAACTTACAAAAAAAGAAAACTACTATATCTTACTACCTTGAAAAACGACTGCACCAATTTCAACTGCACATTGAGTTTAACAACCACTACTTCCTACATAAAAATGTGGGTTGCACTATTGTTAACCATTGCCATAACTAACTTATTCTTCAACTTGTATTGAACAAAACTAATATTTGTATAGTTCTACTCTTGGCCTGCACAAAACTAATATTTGTATAGTTCTACTCTTGGCTTGAACAAAACTAATATTTGTATAGTTCTTCTCTTGTCTTTCCTTACACATATTGCCAACTAAAGCACCCAAGATTTGCAACACACCAATTGATGGTTGGATTTATTACTCCATAGCATTGACCCTCATCTTCATTGGACATTTATTATAATAATTCTAATTTGCACAAATCCAACAAACAACAACATTACTACTATTTTTTTCGTAGATCCATAAGATAAACTTATCATGTCCTTAGTGTTATCACATTAATATGTCCTCAATATGTCCAAAATAAAGAGGGATATCACATTGAATTAGGTGGTTGACCACTAATATCGGTAATTGCACCCTAGTCTAATTGTGCATCCAAAACTAAAGATATAAATTTTTTATTTAGAACTTTGAATATAGCAAAAAAGTTCATAAATTGGAACTAGGATGATGATGGACTACTCACTAAAAATACGTGCACATGCAACTGAAGCTACAACCAAACATGTACTTGTTAGATATTTATTCGTCGAGTGAGGAGAACTTAGGACAAATGGAGGGAAATGTGATTGTATCTAGTAGATATGATAAGCAAACAAGGACCAACACTGAAAAAGTCAGAATAAAATTTTGTAGGCGCATTAAATTTTTTCTTGCCAAAGGAGGATCATGCTCTTATGATGAGGAGAGCATAAGAGACATAGAGGTGCCACTAAGTTATAAGCATCTGGTGAAGAAATGGATACCTAAGGAACTGCCTCCTATAGATGTTGACTTCGTTGTCAACAATAAGACATATCACATTGCACCATCCTCCCTTCATGGCTTGGGGCTCTTTTCCATGGATGTAATAATTGTAAAATACAATACAATAACTGAATTGATGGACTATGTCGGACCGTGTTACAATTATAATGATTGGATGTAGTTGGTCTAGTACATGCGAAGTATGCAGAGACATGCACTCGCCGTAAATTATACACAACTAATAAACAAGGATAAAAATAAGGGAGTGACTATAATATATTGATCGAAGGCCTAAATCTTCTGGAAATATTGTAGGGTTTATAAACAACACATGACATGAGACAACAAACAAACAACCAAATTTAATATATGAGGGACATGAAGAGAATCGGGTAGTCCTATGCGCAATAAAAAATATATCTTCTGGGGAAGATTTATTAGTGGATTACCATTTGAATCAAATATAAACATTGACTGATAGTGTGCAAGTTCTTATGCAACACTTCTTTAAGAAAACTCTACTTGTTGCATTATATTTTTTTATTATCTTTAACATTGTTGTAAATATTATCTTTAACATTGTTTTTTTTTATCGTTAACAATTTTTTAAATATTTGGGGGTTCTAATTATATTATAATGTGGCAGGATGATCATGGAAAAGGGCCAACCACAAAACATGTAAATGATTATCAATTTCCACTTTCATTTTATGTTATTTTTAATATTTGCTTATATAATTTTATTGAAATAACATTGTTTTTGTTGAAATTATATGTAGTCTACATGCCATGTTGATCATGATTTCGCCAATGAGGAGGGGTTTTATTCATCCCCTGATCCGATGGTCTTAATAAAAAAAATGGATCTTTAAAACGAACAAGGAACTTGCTAGATTCTTAGATCGTCCAGATCAAACTCCCGATGTCCTAGAAAAGATCAATCTCCTTATGCCACAACTTAACACATATAAGGTAATAACCAAAATTTAAAGTGTCTTTTTTAATGTACTCATATGTTCAATTATGAAACTTTTTTCTTTAACTTTTACATTATCTCACGAAAAAACATTTTCTTTTTTATAAATTGATTTTTGGAGCCTATTCAGCTCGGTGTTGGTTGTAGTGGTGCTAAAGAGACGCTATGGAGTCCTGATGCGGGCAGTCATAAATTTTCTAGAGTACTATTTACTGCTCCATCTTGCACAACTAATTTAGATAGGAGCCATGACACGCACCTCCATACATCCACACCTCAATCAGAGTCTAGATATGGTGGCAGAGATGAGGCTCATGGTGATGTGGTTGACATGGTTTCATTTCCTGGAGCTAGACGTGTGACAAGCACGGGGACCCTTCCATGCACATTTTTGGTCGACAATAATGGACTGTCATTAAACCAACCAAGGCTCCCAAGTAGTTTTAATTAATATTTTAATCGTTTAATGTTGTCCTTCTCATACACAAATCATCTAGATTATTAATTTTAAATTAATGATCATATATTTTTGTGTGTAGGAAATGACCATTTTTATAGGCACCTAGAGAGCAAGGCGTTGTTGTTTTTTGGGGAAACCTTATGCATGAGGTGGAATTGCCAGAATTCCAACCTCAAAAAGGAACTTATGGATTATCTTGAAGTCCTCTTTGGAGTAGACACGTTCAATAAAACATTGGTCACCTATGCAGTGGGTGAATATTTAAAATATATGTGGGATGTTTATAGATGAAGCTTGGTAGGAAATCCTAGGTATGAGCATCCTCCTGCAATTCCAGAGAGGGAGTGGAAGGCAATCATTGATCATGCAAAAGAGAATATTTTGAAAAAATCATGAGAAAAAATAACTGGTACACCAAGGTAAATTACAATATTTTGATTTCAATACTAGCTTTATTTTTCTTTATATAAAAATAAAAGTGTGGTTATATATAACATACTTGAAAATTTTGATGATAGGTTTCCTGACACTTCGAAGGAAACCAAATAAAGGATTTTCAAACATGGCCAGCACAAGTTAGTCCAGGGCGACTACTTGACGTTACATTCACGAATCATAAGTACCCAAACATCTTAAGAATATTATTTGTATCTCCTTAAAACTTTCAGGTAACTATATTCAAAAACATTAAAAAAACATACCCTTTTGCAATGGAGGGCGACGACTTCAGAACTGAAACCATGAAGGCAGACCTCCAACCTGGTTACTTGTATGGTTATAAAGTTGTGGTTGATCATAGGAAAATCATGGGGAAGACCCCAATATCCAATTTGCAGGATAAGGTAAATAAAAATCAGTCCACATTAACCTTTCATTACTTATAAAATACACAAATGTTTGAGATCGTCCATAATTTAATGTCTTACCTTGTTTTAATCAATGGAGCAACACTATCAACAAACCATTAGTACTGGACAACAGAGCGTTGATAGTGCAACGCAACGAGAAGATCATCGTTCTCCCCAACATCCCCATCCCAATTAGGTGCATCCCCAAGATGTTCATGTGACTAAGTCCCACAATGGTAAAGTGGCTATATATTAATCATATACTTAATAATTATGCACTTATAAATTTTGATGTTTCAATGGAAGAGAATGTCATAGTTAATCCTCCTCGACCTGAAGATCAGTTGAACAGGCCGATAGCCATTCCAATGGTGCCAACTAGAGGACTAGGTAAATAATTAGATTGCAAAGTTTTTTTTTAATATTAATGGACTACTTCAATGATATTTAAAACTTGGCCATATAAATTTAATATTTTTGGTTTTTGTAGGTGATGTCCCCTCACAGAAGAAACCACATCGTGGGTACGAGACCAGACGTACTCGACGTGAAAGGACTAAAACAACATCAATTGTTGATGAGCACCCAGTAAACGAAGACATGGAGATGGATGAATTACTTAAGACCTGGAAAGCACAAAATAAGACTAAAAGAAATTCATGATGTGTAATAATTTTATAAGACGGTTAGATTTACATTATATATATGAACATGTAATGATGCATATAATACATTGACATTATGGGTACTTTTTCATCTGATAATATACACAAGGTTCTTTCTATGGCTTGTATATATCTCTGAATAAAATTTTGTTATACACTTAATGATAATTACAACTTCTCTTATTAGACTTGGTATATATTGATTCAATACTCCTTGGTTCTATTGGTTCTATTGTCCTTGACATACAATTTCTACATCAATTTGTGGCACCATGGATATCATCCTAGCGATTTGAAGGCATTGGTAAATGTGAAATTAAGAGATTGAATTGTTCAAGTTTGGATTTAAATTTTACACACTTGTTTGTTTGTGGGTTTCAAGAGTTCCAAACTTGTATCTCTTTTTCTTTTAAGAATGACAATATTTTTGTAC
>ML824610.1:41544-52137 GCA_009831015.1 Picea engelmannii | reverse complement strand
ATTTTATGCTTAGAAGTAGTCATGCTACTTTAGGTTGCTTTTTCTTGTTTAGTGTTTTTAATCTTTTTTCCCTACCCTCTCGTCTAAAATATCCTTTGTGCTATTGACAGATGACTCCGCCACCAGCTTACCACATTGGTTACGCCGATGGCGCCAGCCGTTGGACACAAAATATCGCTTCGGCTGCTTGGGCTCTCTACACCCCATCACATGAAATGCTACATTCAAGCGGCATATGTTTGGGACCAACAACCAACAACCAAGCTGAATACACTGTTGTCATTGGCCTCCTGACCGACGCCCAGCATCATCATATTCGTCACCTTAGCGTTTTCCTCGACTCTCAGCTAGTCGTCCTCCAGCTCAATAATGTGTACCGTGTACGCGATCCATGCCTCTTTCACAAATACCTGCAGGTTAGATTATTATCTTGACATTTTGATTCCATTACATTTACACATATTCCAAGAGAATTGAATCAAACAACAGATGAAATAGCTAACATGGTGTTAGATTGGCATATCTCACATCAAGCTACACATACATAAACATCTCATACATCATGTCACAACATATAGGAAACATAGACATCATCATCATCAAAACAAAAACACATGTACACCACATTTTGGATCTCAAAAAATATGTATACTCATATATATATCGCATCCGAATGTTTACATACAAAAAATACATCGGCCCACCGGCCCGTGCCGCATAACGGTACAAAAATCGGCTCACTAGCCTATCAAAAAGGTATACAAAAATACATCATATAATCAGGGGGCCTCTAGGGAACCCCCTGCTACCCCTCCCTCAGGAGGTGGTGGTGGCCCACCCCCACCTTCCCCAGGCGGTGGTGGTGGAACATCCGCAGGACCACCCTGCCCAGGCAACAGGCATCCACTCGTCATCGCAGCGAGCACAGCTGCTTGCCGCATGATCAACCGCCATGGTGGCGGTAACCCGATGCACTGCTCCAGGAACTCCTCATCCTGGATGCGGATCCACATGCCCTCAGGCATGTCTCGAAACACCGTCTCAAACCGATGGACAATGTCGTCATCATCTACTATGGCTGCCGCCGGAGAAGCATGAGATGACCCCGCACCAGGGTCATCAAAGCGGCGCCTCTGCGCCGGTCTCTCGAGCCTTGCTGGTCCCCCAGCAGCCTCATCCCTTGGACGCCTCCCTGCACATAGTGGTCTCTCCTTCTCTCACTGCGCTGGCGCTCTAAACAACTCCACCTCATGCCCGTGAGGTGCCAAATATGCACATGCACCAAACAAGCAACAACAGATGGTATCAGTGTCTATACATCAAACATATGCACTAGTATATCAAAATCACAACATAAATCACAACATACAAATACACAACATACCTCTGTGGTCAAAAACCTCCCCAGGAGACAGTACCATATCCGGGTCCCCCCGGAAGTCCACCCCAGCATAGGGGAACTGGAGTATAAACTGTGGCATCTGCTGCCATATCTGAGTTGCCTCCTCAGTGAAGTAGTGTCCACCTTCGCCACCGCCGTGGCGAACCAAAATCTGGGACCACCGCCTCAAGCACGACTCTCGTACCCTTGGTACCTCTAGCAGCACCCTCGAGCGCAACATCGACACCCTCTCCAAGAAGAAGGCCACCAGGATGGAGCCAAAAGCGAACTCCCCCCTGCCTGTGGACCGACAACGGTCCAGCTGCGCAATCATGTGCGCATGTAGAGTCAAACCCCAGGCGAACCGCTCACTGCCCACCATCACCCTCTCCATCAACATCAGCTCGCCACCACTAATCCGGTGGGGCGCTCGGGTCCCGTACACTCACACTATCATCGCTGCTACGCAACAATGCAACATGGCATCTATCGCACTGATGCGCACTGATGACCCAATCATATAGTGCTCGCCTGAGCAGTATCACTCGACGACCTCCTGTAGAGGAGTATCTCTCGGCAGCACAGGATCTGCCGGCAACGGTGTTCCCTGGAAGGGGAGCCCAGTCAAGAAATAGACGTCCTCCACCGCAGTGAAGGTAATCTGCTCTCCTCGCACAAGGAAGCAGTGTTGCTCGGGGCTCCACATCTCAATCAGGAACTGGAGCAAATACTCATGGGCCCGTAACAAAGGGCACTCAAAGAACTTTAGCAACCCACTGGCTGCTAAAGAAGCTTGAACTGCAGGCCTCGCATGGACCACAGCCTCTCGCAGCGGCTCCCAATCCCGCTCGCGCCACCGCACATCCATGGTCACTGATCACCACCTGCACACAACCCAGAGTCCTATATTAGATTAGGAAATTATCCAATACATCAAAAGGAGATAATTTTTCACCCTGAAACCTTGCCTCAAAGGCGCGGTTTTACCACCCATAGGCGCACGCACATGTGCATTTGTTCACTATATAGGCGCGCATGCGCGTGCGCCTGTTTTTCCCACAGGCGCGCTCATGAGCGCGCCTGTTCACAATACAGGCGCGCTCTAGGGTGCGCCTGTCATACCCATAGGTGTGCTCATGAGCACGCCTGTTCATCCCACAGGCGCGCACTCATGCGTGCCTGTCCAACTCACAGGCGCGCCCCTGAGGCGCGCCTTAATTTCCTACCCACGCGCACACATGCGCGCTTCTTCAGGGTACAGGCGCGCACTCATGCGCGCCTTCCACTGAGTCGCCAGTCTGTTCGCGTTCAAATGGTCACCAGGTGAGCAAATGGAGAGCACTTTCATACCCTGTTGGGTCTAGCATGGCAGAACAGCTGTGGAGCAAAGAGGGTTAAAGAAAACAAAACTAACTACAATCTAACTATCAACTGAAAGAAAATAACACTGCGAAAATAAACAAAAACATCAAACATAAGACACAGGGGTCATCAATGGTTTCAGGCTGGTGTATTAATGAAACCAGAGTACGCTGAAGAAAGAGACCAGGAGTTCCTTCTCCCTCCAGTGGAAGGCTCTTCAGGGCCCTCAACACAATGTTTTCCTTACAAATGAAATGAACTGTGCACAGCAGTGAAAGAACTCTGGGTGATGCAGCTGATGGATTGTTGTCAAAGGATGAGCCTTTAACCATCTGAACAACATAACGGTGCTTAGAATTCCTTGCCAAAACAGTGTACCCTCATGGCCTTTTATAGCAGCTTCACGGGCAGTCATGTAACCTTCTCCAAGTGTGAATAGGGGCACATTATGGTTTATTTAGGTCATTAATCCACCGATTTTGCGGAGCCGGCTCTGATTTGAGAGTCAAATCATCTTGGGGGCCGGTCCGTAGGCGGTCAGGAGGCCGACCTATGCAATTAATGCACCGTATTAGCAGATGCGCTAGTAACACGTTTTTGTCCCACGCATGTGTGCGCGCATCAAGCTGTTGTGAAGCGCCCTTCAATTTTTGGTTACTTTGTATATTTTTTTGCCCCTCTGGAGTGCTGTGAAACTAATTCAGTGCCATGAGTGACTTCATTGCTGTTTTGATGATGTGGAGTTCTTGTCGCCATGTGCAGACGAAATTTCAGTGATAACACAAATCTCCATGCAAGAAGGTAGATTTAACATCCATCTGATGGACCTCCCATTTATGTGAGATAGCAAGGGAAAGAACAAGGTGGATGGAATTCATTTTTTCTACAGGGGAAAAGGTTTCATTATAGTCAATTCCTTCAACTTGGGAAAATCCTTTGGCAACTAACCGAGCCTTTTGTCTTTCAACACTTCCATCTAATGCATACTTAGTTTTGTAGACCCAGTTGCATCTAACAATTTTTCTTCCTTTTGGAAGAGGTACAAGATCCCAAGTATCGTTTTCCATTAAAGAAAGATACTCTTCATTCATTGTTGTATCTCAATCTGGATGACCTGAAGCTTCTACAAATGTCTCTGGATCATGAGTTTTTAAAACTTGAGCCAAAAGAGAAGAGGCTTGCTAGAACTATGAACGTGTCCAATGCTGATCTGAAAGATCACCGACAAGATCACCAATTGCTTCTCGTGTTGAACGAACCCATCTAGGAAGTGGTGGAGCTGGTGCTGGTTCAGGTTCAAAAGACTCATATGGAGGAGGGTGAGTAGGTGGAGGTGGATTTTCATCCTCTCTGTCATCATCTGAAGAAGAAACTAGATCATAAGAAGGCACAAATGTCAAAGATGTCTCGCGGGATGAAGAAGGCATAATCACTGAAGATGGCTCGCGAGCCAAGAGATTTTAATCAAATTTAACATCTCTTCTAAGAATAATTTCATTACAATGTGATTGTAGAAGTCTGTAACCTTTGACATCTTCAGAATAACCAACAAATATACACTTCTCACTTTTAGGCTGCAATGTTTTTCTTTTCTCATCAGGAATGTGAGCCCATGCTATACTGCCAAATACACGGAAGTGACTTACATCTGGTTTAATTTTAGTCCAAGTTTCTTCTGGTGTTAAATTTTTAAAAGCCTTTGTGGGAGTGCGATTTACTATGTAATTTTCACAGTTGATGGCTTCTACCCAATACTTTAGACTTAATCCCTTAGATTGGATCATACAATTAGCCATTTCTTTTAATGTGTGGTTCTTTCTCTCAGCAACACCATTTTGTTGTGGTGTATATGGAATAGTGTGTTGCATTTGGATTCCCTGTGTAGTGCAGTAGCTTGTGAAATTATTTTTCACATATTCCCCTCCATTATCTATTCTTAACCTTTGAATTTGATTTCCAAATTTCTTTTCTATAAGGGCCTTGTAGGCCAAAAACTTGTCAAAAACTTCACTCTTGAGTTTTAAGAAGTAAACCCAAGTACGTCTGGAAAAGTTATCAATGAAAGTTAAGAAATAATTGCACCCAGAAAAAGAAGGAGAAGAAAGTGGACCACACAAATCATTTTGAACAATATGCAAAGGACCTAAGGCCTGCCAAGAGGCACGTTTGTCAAAATCTTGATGATGTTTGCCGAGAACACAACCGGCACAAGCACCATCTCTACATGAAACAAGAGGAAGACCAGTCACCATTTGTTGATTACATAGTTGCTGCAATGAGTGATAGTTTAGATGACCAAACCACTCATGCCAAATTTTTCTCAAGTCATCTCTCTGAGAAACAAAAAATGATGAAAACATTGATGACCCAAAGTTGTCAAACTTGTACAACCTAGTAATATCATCAGCAATTCCAGTTGCAAGAACATGCTTATGATATTTTAGATCCTTAATTACAACTTGGTGAGGTGAAAACTCGACGGTTTTACCTTCACCTGAATGAGTGATTTGACATATTGATAGAAGGTTACAAGAAATATTTGGAACACATAATACATCATTGAAATGACCATTTTCTACCTGAACTGTTCTAGATCCTACAACACTAAGAAATCTATCATCGCCAACAAATATTTTCTTGGTGTTATATTCATTTAGAGAAGAAAATATGGCTTTATCCTTAGCCATATGATAAGATGCTCCTGAATCAATAAGCCACTCATCAGAAGAAGAAGTAGCAGTAGAAGGTGTATTGAAGGAAAAACCAAAAGCAGAAAGTGCATGTCCATGAGAAGAAGAAGAAGAAGAAGAATCAATACTGATGTTGTGCTTCTTCATCATTGCTTCTAAGGCTACCATCTTCTTGAAACATTTGGACTCATCATGACCATCTTTATCACAAAAGTTGCAATGTTTGTTAGTATTCTTACTTTTATATTTTTCTCCTTTGTCACCATTAGGAGCTGAAGCTATCTGAGCAGGTTTGGGACCCTTAGGTTGTTTGTTTTTGTAGCGAGTATGTTGCTTCTTGGGATACTTGGGTTTATCTTTCTGCTGGGCAACTAAGGCTTTGTTGGAGGTACCTGCAGTGTTGATCACTCCAAGTTGTACAAGATTATCTTCCTCTCTAATCAAAGAAGCAAAAAAGGACTCAAGAGTGGGTTTTACATAAGCTTTCCCTAGAGCCTCTTTCATGGCATAAAAGGTATATACAAACATAGAATATGAACTACCTAGCTTAGAAAGAATAATATATATGCAACGCTCTTCCTCCATTTTTATCTTACATTCTTCACATAAAATTCTGATTGTTTTAAACTTAGATAGATAGTCTCCAAGGCAAGAAAAATCACTTGGACTCAAGGTCAGTATTTGATTTTCTAATTGTTGTGCTCGAATAATATTGAGTTTACCAAACACAGATTCAATCATGTTCCAAGCTTCTTTGGGGTCATCAATTCCTTGAAGGTGGTACCTTAAATCAGGATAGATGTACATTCCGATTAGTCCACATGCTTCATCATTCCTATTATCCCATTTTGATTTCTTATCATCATCAGTGGGTGTTATTTCCTTTCCCATGGTAATCTGGTACATGCCTTTACTTCTTAATAAATCTTCCATATGGGATTTCCATTGGAAGTAGTTGTTGTTGGTAAGCAAGACATTACTTGTAGAAGCCATATTAAATATGCATATAATGTGGATTTAAAAACTGAAACTAATGATCTAGATGGAAATATCTCGAAAATTTGTGTGGTTTTAAAAAAAATGGCACTGAAAACATACTTCCGATGTGAGAGTTATGCCCTTTTTAAAAATATGCATAAACGGTAACCAAATAACCTCGTGATAGTGTAAGCTACTTTATGAAGTGACCCACTTTTATAAAGAGAAGTGGGGATCACTTTTACAATGAAGTTACCTTATAACATAAAAATTGCATGAAAAATAAATAACTCTAAAATAAAATATAAAGCTACTTATAATGATTCACTTTTATACTTGAAGTGAAATGCACTTTACAATTTTTAGCATGAACATTTTCAAAAAAAGTAACAAAAGGGAGACTTGAACTCAAGACCTATTACTTAATAAGGCAAGTTTTAAACAAATGGTCAAGCAAAACATATTGTAATGTTCAGAAGGAGGATTTTTATTATTTTTGTTGTTGTTGTTGTTGAAGATGGCCTTGGAGAAAATGTTAAAAAAAAAATCTTTTCACACAAGAAAAAAATTTCGCTTCTCGATGACAACAAGGGTTAGATCTCAGTTAGCTTACCTGGAAGATGCACCTTTTCCTTTCTATTTCTGATTTTCCGAGATCACACAGGGCACGGGGAAAAGAGCATACATAGATCTAAAAGAGTAGCAACCCGAAAATAAAAAATACAAACCGAAATAAAATCAAAATAAAACTTTGCAGAAATTTTAAAAATGTGTATTCAGGATTTATGCCTCCGGATCTTACTGTAATGGTCGTATCTTGCGAAAATAGAAACCTTTTCAAGTGAAACGAAAAGTTTTCCTGAATGAAACGAGTGCTCCAGACCCAATGGAATAGTCCTCTTAGCCAGAAATGTACAGAAATGCCATAAAATGGAGACGAGGCAACTCGTCTTCACGATCTCGATCTACAACAGGAGCGGGTCTTCAAACAGGATCTGATACCATGTTCCACAACACAGGTATTCCAATAGAGTATGAACACCTTCAGAAACCACTCACATAACCATATCAACGATCAACACACTGATTTTTTCATGTGGTAAAACCCCTACGGGGAAACATCTGCGGCCCCAACCAACGCGACCACTTGGAGCAATTTATTAATGCAAAGAAAAAGATTACAGAGAGATTTTACAACATAGTTTCTCACAATCAATCATCGAAAAATGACCCTCCATTATCTTTAAATAGATATCATGGACCAATCGGGTGTTAATCCATGGATCAATGGTTGTTAAGATCAAGGAGAGTATGAACCGTCGGATCACTCTATGTCGAGAACATATCGTGACCGTCGGATTTCCTAACTACAAATTCATACTAATGCATACTAAAGAAACACACTTTTACCTAATGACATATTAGACCAAGGAGATCTTAACTAACTCCTAAGTGTCTAAATATCCTAACACATAGTATCCACATCTCTTCTCAGAGATTGCTACCACGATTCGAGCAAGTTGTTTTCAGTTTTGCAGTTTTATAGTTTCAACCTATTTTATTTATTCAATGGAAGTTATTGTTCACCATATATATGTTGTTGTTCTCTGTATCTCTGTGCTATTTTATTCATTTTGTTATTCATTTCATTCTTCTCAGAAATCTGGAAAAAATTCCCTCCTTTTCAAACTAAACAAATCCTAAAATATCTTATAAACTTTGCCAAATTTAGGTATGGGGTGTTTTCCATGGTGCCCTATTAGGTAGGCCAATCCCCAAGTCAAGAAGTATTTCCCAAGAATATCTTATCTAGGTCATGTAATGAATATGAGGTGGATAGGGGTATGAATGTTGGGCATGGGGATCTTGACATATCAAGGGATCATATTGTCTCATTTATGGGTGCCTTTATGGAGAGTGTGGAAAATGGTAACTATCAACATGAATGGTACGATGAACATTCAAGGAGACTCCCCAGTAGCAATCATTTTCCTAAGGGTGACCCACTTACTGGGAAACCATGTCAACTGCCAGGGTGAAATAAGGAAAAAAGTATAATTTCCAAGAAAATGTTCCATAATCAAGAAACGACCTTTTGAACCATGCTCAAATGCTTCAATTATTAAAGTGACACTTACCACTAGACTGGATGTTAGTTACTAGATCTATTATAATATCATAAAAGAGAAATATTGTAGAGAATAACAACATAATAGCAACAATAAAAGTAAATATTGTGGAGAATAACAACAAAACAACAAATTATATGGAATCACAACACCAAACTAATATCTTTATTGATAGGAAATAATGTTCACTTACCTCTTCAAGGGGGAAATATCCAATAGAGAAGAGATCTATTATAATAATTCTCAAGACAAATACTTCTCATTCTCTCAAATCCTATTTATACTAATTCTATATACCAAAAGAACAATCTAGAGGAAGATCTTTCTAGAAGCAAAAGCCTCTATTAGGTCTTCTTACATTTGACTTATTTTTCCTTATTAGTAGGACTTATTAATATCAACATTTATTACATGGAAAACATATCATTCTACCTACATGAGGGGTTAGGGAGGTTAGGTCCCTAACATTCCCTCCACCTTAAAAACAACCTTGTCCTAAAGGATTGAGATGAGGAAATTGCTGCAGAATGATAGCCAACTCCCAGGTGGAATATTATGGATGTGTGTACTTCCACTGAACTAAAAATTCCTTGATAGTGCACTAACAGAGACAACATGTTGGTCCAAGACTTGATATGCCTGCAACCAAATGGAACCTTCTTCATCCAACTCAGGTAAACTTGTATGAGTATGGCACCTAGTGACTAACACTTTCTTTAAACTTCAAACATGAAAATTAGGGTGGAGCTTAGAGTGACTGGGAAAATCTAACTGGTAGGCCACTTCCCCCACTCTCTTGAGAATATGGTAAGGACAATAAAATTTGGGAGATAGTTTCTGACAGTGCTAGGATTTGAGTGAAGTCTTCTTATAAGGTTGTAGACAAAGAAACACTTTCCCCCCTCCAAAAAATTCACATTTAGAACGAACCTGATCTTCTTGTTGTTTCGTGCGATTTTGAGCCATGAGAAAGTTTTCTTTGAGAGTACAAAGGATGGCCATGCATATTGTAAGAGTTTGATCCACCTGATGAATGGTAGAGACAACGAGAATTTAGTAGATAACTAAAGGTGGATTTTGTCCATAGAATGCTTCAAAGAGAGTCATGCAAGTGGTGGAATGGTAAGAAGTGTTGTACTACCATTCACCAAGGGGTATCCAATGAACCCATTGATTTTTTATTCTAGATTCAAAACACCTCAAATATGTTTCCAAACACTTGTTGAATACTTCAATTTGTCCATCATTTTGGGGATGATAAGTTGTGATGATATGCAAATTGGGTTCCTCGTAGTCAAAACAATTATTTCCATAAAGTGTTGGTGAAATTTGGATCACAATAAAAAAAATAGAATGAGGCATGCCATGGAGTTTGAAGATATTATCCATATACAATTGAGCCACTATGGTTTCTATGAATGGGTGTTGAAGAGAAAAAAAATGATCATATTTGGAAATACGATCCACTACTACCATGATGACTAACTTATTTCCGAATTTAGGTAAGTCAACAATCAAGTAAAAAGAAATATCTTTCCAAAGAGTAGGTGGGATGAAAGCAGTTGGAGTGTGCCTGGAGTGTTGACAGTCTCTCCCTTATTGCGTTGATAGGTATCACATTCAACCAAAAAGGTGTGAATGTCATGTTTCATGCCATCCTAGAAAAAAGAGCGTTTAACCCGTTCATAGGTTTTGTTAAAACCAAAATTCCCAGATATAGATGAAGCATGAAACTCTAAGAGTATGGTGGATTTAGGGTTCGATTGTTTGCTCAAATACATGCAAACTTTATAATGAAGCTCATCCTAGTACCACGAGTATCTGGGAGAAGCTTGTGGATCTTGATGTAGTGTTTGGATCAATCTTGAAATCTTGGGTTCTTGCAACCATTTCTGGAGAACCTCCTGAATCCAATCGATGACAATGAATGAGCAGAAGAAAAAGGACCCGTCTTCTTCATATTTCCTAGAAAAGGAATCAACAACTAGATTTTCTTTTACTTTTTTGTAGATGATATCATAATCATATCCAAACATCTTTTCTACCCATTTTT
>ML824610.1:13353-28568 GCA_009831015.1 Picea engelmannii | reverse complement strand
ATTGCATTTACATTCCCAGTCACACCCCCTGATTTTGACCTTTAGGATACCCATTTCCGGCTCTGCAGTACTCACACCTCCATTTGCATTTTTGGTACTGGTACCCGGTAATTTTCTTACCCACATGAGTCGTCTCATTCATAACACATCTTTGCACTTTTGACACTCATGTTGTTCTTCATTACCCTTTAGGGATGGGAGTCCCGATAGTCTTTCATTATGTTGCGAATTAACCACATACTTCTTCTCCTCATCTTGCTAGCTTCCCACACGGACTCCCAACACATCGCTTTATGGTCATGTTCTTTTTTTACCTGCACCTCCGCAGGATCATGAACCCACCATTTCATCCACCATCAGTTTGCCCATCTGCGAACCTATCTTCATTTCACCTACCTCATACAGAAACTCGCCAATGGGACCCCCACCCTTCATCGATTTTCCCAGCAATTTCTGCCCTCACAGGGGCACTCATTTCACACTGGGGCACCAGTTTCTGTATTTTGTACATCTTTCCCAAATATATTCATTATTTATTGTACAAACCTCTTCATTTTCCATTATTTACTTTTGTCGTCACTGTTGGTGACCTGCTTTCCTCTTGGCCACACGCAACCCATTTCACCCTTGGTTGGAGCATTACCTCTCATTTACCCTCACCGACATCGTCTATGTCTTCAGAGTACTACCCAGGTCACTTACCATTTATCCTCTGAATTTGTTCACCTTGTCCTGCCTCTGGCACAACTTATCCTCGGTCCTGGCGTCCCCCTAACACTCGACCTTGTCACACGGTTGCGGCCATTGTTTGTGTCATACATGCTCTAGCCAAAGGCAGTCTTGAGTCTTCTTATTTCTCGACTTCGTCTATGTACCTCTACCACTTCTCCACCACAGTAGATTCCGCGAAGCCCTTTGCTTCTGGGAGTCGCGTTCTCCTTTTGTCGACATCAACACACTTTTCCAAAAGGACGACAGTATCTTGATTCTCATTTCCCATTTAATGAGAGATCTTGGACGGCACAGGGGGAAACACCATTGCTCCCTGATATCGTTGACCCCCATAACATTCGACATCAACACTTTCTCATGTTGTCGCGGGTCTTACTTTGCGACTATTGCAGTTTTTTCTCATCAGTTGTTGCCGAAGACCTCTGAACTTGGTAGGGCCACCAATGCCCACATCACCGTCACTGGTTACTTCCGTGACCATTACCGCTGGTTCAGAGTATGTTCCATTGCAGAATTGTCTTCTTCCTTTATCATTCCGCCCCCGAGGGCGCTGCAGTTGTCTATATCAACAGTTCAGAGTTACATTACACGAGCATGGGGCATGCCTGCCTCGTTTGTACACACTTGTATATTGATACACACCTTATGGAAAGTCAGAATCTACAGGTTCCTTTGTTCTCCAAAGGATCGCTCTACGCGGTCTCATTCTTGCTCTCCCTTACAACACCATCCTCAGCAAAAGAAACATTGATGAATTTCGGCTATACGTTTTTCTCCTAACCTCATCCATCAGGGGGCATCTGTTATCACTGAAATTTCATCTGCACGTGGCGATAAGAACTCCACATCATCAAAACAGGATTGGAGTCGTTCATGGCACAGGATTAATGCCACAGCATTGCAAAAAGGATAAAAAACTATACCAAATGACCAAAACTTTGAAGGGCGCTTTACATCATCTGGGTGTGCGTGCGTATTCACGTAATAGCATCATACAAAGTGCGCATATGTGCACAAGGCGCAGCTGTTGGGCAAGAAACCCGTGCGGCTGCTAAACGACGCATTTATTGAAATTGGTCGGCCTCCCAACCACTAATGGATCAGCTCCCAAGTCGATTTGACACCAAATCCAAGATCAATCTTCATGGTGGGTTGGTCAAAGACCTAATTGTGCCCTAAAGAGCCTCTTTTCACATTCAAAAGAGGTTACATAATGATCCAATGCTTGGCTATAAAAAGCCATGAATGACCACCATTTTCTCAAGGAATTCTTCATAATGTTATGCTGCTGAGATTGCTAAGGACCCATTCTTTGGCAATAAACATTACAAGCTTCATTTCATAGAGCTATTCACCCCTCTCTTGAGTGAATAAGCTTGGAGTTCTTTCAACCACATTTTTCATCTTTTCATTGTAAAGGAGAGAAAGCTTTGAGGGCCTCAAGAGCCTTCCATTGGGGAAAGAAGGGACCCAAGTCCCCTTTCTTCTTTGTGCCTTTGGATTTCATCAAACAGATCAGCTTATGCATTGGTGATATCGGTCCATTTGTCTCTATTTTTCATTTGTTTTATATGCTCATAGTGTTTATTAGTTTTAGTTTAATTCTTGTTAATAGCTTTGTTGTTTTTCTTTCTAACCTTTTACCTTACAGCTGTCATGCCTAGCAGAGCCCAACTGGACATGTAAGCACTCTTAATTTTCTCACCTAGTGACGAATTGGGTGCAAACACCAAGTACCCTTCCAGGCTTTGTAAGGGTAGCCATCTTCTTAAGGATTTCCCTGGTTTATCCAAGCTTATAGAAGTATGGTCTACACATCCTCGCCAACCCATGTCGTCAGCCTCTGAACAACATGCTGATGACCTCCCGTCAACTAGTCACGATAACATTGGGAAGAAGAAAAGTAGAGTCAAGTTCCCGTGCATGTTATGCAAAGGGAGTCATCTCACTCACCTTTGTCCTCATATGGACGAAGCCTCAAAATTACTGGAAGAAATGACTGTTTTATAGCCTCAACTTCAAGCTGCTTATCGCAAGTTTTCTCTCAACCCACCTATAGTTGATGGAATGATCAATCTGGTTCCCCTGTCGATCAGTCTGGTTGATCAAGTGGTCAATCTGGTAATGTATTTGGATGAACCAGTAGACCAAGTGGTTGATCCAATCCCATCTCGGTCAACCCCACTCTCCCGTTAGAGAGTGAAACCCAAGAGGTCGATCCGTTTCCACCTGTCGACCCCATTCTCCCCTTGGAGAATGAAACCCAAGTGGTTGATCTAATCTCATCATCGGTCGATCCTACTCTCCCTCTTGAGAGTAAACCCGATACTGCCCAAATTTTTCTCATTGATTCAGAATCTCTCGTGCCGAGAGGTGTTCCTCCTTCTCCCATAGAACCCCCTCCAAGTAATGAGGCCATCCGTTTTGATTGGGATGTACTAACTGGACCTCGTCTTCCCTCTTACATTCCTTTCCAGATTACAGTACAGTTTTGTGGTCGGGACGTTACCAAAACGTTGATAGATGAAGGTTCTTCTGTTAGTATTTTGTCCTCTATTGCTTGGAAATCTTTGGGTTGTCCTCCACTTGCACCGGTTATGCAGAATCTGTTAGCTTTTAACAGAAGAACTAGTCAACCTTTAGGGACCCTTCCTCAGTTTCTTGTAACTTTGGGAGGGAAAAATCTCTTCATTGATGTCATGTTAGTCCAAGACCCCTTGGATTTTTCTTTACTCCTTGGGCGAGATTATGTCTATGCCATGAAAGCTATTGTGTCTACTCTTTTTCGTGTGATATATTTCCCTCACGATGGACGAGTTGCGACTGTTGATCAAATTTCATTCATTGACCCTGCCTGGATTGCCTCCCTGAATGGTTCTTGTATGCAGACAGTATCGCCCCCACCACAGGTCTTATGTGGCGTTGTCACCCATGGCTTCAACTTCTGATGAAGTAGATCCCGTAGTTAACATGGTAATCTCTTAGATAGGGTTGTTAGAGCCTGATCTCTTAACTCCTGTCACGACCCTCGACATGGTGTCCTTCCATAGTGTATTTCTTCCTTCCAGTGAAGACCTCTTGGAAGCCATGGACGATTTTTGTCCCTTGACATGGTGTTCTTCCAGAGCATTGTCCTCTTGGAATCCATGATCAAGAAGAGGTTCCGAGGATAGTTTTTGCATCTCTGAGGAAACCTCGTTACAAAATGAAACAGAGGTCTCTGAGCATAGTTTTCTGATTTCAAGCTCGTTAAAAAATGAAATCAGCCTCTGGAATTCATGCTGAAGTTAAGCCGTTAGTTTCTTAAGTTGGGGGCGAAGTACCAACCATCCATGTGTTATGCATTGGGAAGTCGCAAGATTCAAGCTTGTGTAAAAATGAAACCACCTACCCTAAGCATAGTTTTGTTTAGTTTTTAAGCTTGTGTAAAAATTAAAATCTATCCCAAGCATAGTTTTGTTTTGTTTTCAAAGCTTGTATAAAAATGAAAACAATCCTGAGCTTACTCTTTGTTCTTTCTCATGCTCGTAAATACATGAGAATAAGTTACCGAGATTAGTCTTTTTTCTTTCTCATGCTCGTAAATCAATGAGAATGTAATCGAGTATACTTTTATCACTTTTTCGGACTCGTAAAGGTTATACGAAAAAGGAACTCCCTGGAGTTCCCTTTAAGCTCTTTTCAGAATCTATAAACATGAAAAGATCGCCGAGCGACCTTGCTATTTTCACGCTCGCTAAAGTATTTGAAATATGCATCTGGTGAGCAATAATTTTTCTCTTTTTCAGTCTCATCCAGACTATTTTACGAAAAAGGAACTGAGAGATTTCTCTTTTAAGTGTTTTTCCAAACTCTATAATCTTGAAAAATCTTCAAGTTTACTATCTTTGGACTCGTTAAACAAACATTGACAGACCCGTGATGGGACCAAACCACTCCTTCTTAGGGTTCATTAAACATACTCTGAGGGACTTGTCTGAAGGATGAGATTAAATTGACAAGCATATGTTATCCTCCTCAAGCTTGCATAAAAATAAAGAGGTACTTGCCAGAAATGGTGGGGGAAAAAATTGGGAAAGAATTTTGTCTAAACTTGTATTCCATGAAAGAGTCGCTTTTGAACATGACACCCTTTCACTCGCTTTGTGTCTAGGTTTGAAAATCCACTTGTCTCCTGATCATACTCCTTTATAAGATTACAAATCGGTCTGTGATCCCTGTTGTTGAGTCAGTGCTTCCAAGACAGTTGTCGTGTCGTCAATATGTTCAAAGAGATGTCCATCCTGAAAAGCCTTCTATTGCATTGGCCATTTTTGCAGTCTTTAAAGCCTTCTATTGCATCGGCCATCCCTGAGTCAGTCCTGAATCACTTGTTACTCTGATCTATATCAAATCTTGTTACTTGTTTCGTGTCATTGATGTGGGATACATTAAGGCCCTCCTGTGACGAGTCTTTTCCTGTCGACTTCAACTCATTATCCTGGAATTATACTTAGAAAATAATTGGTACCTTGGAAATT
This sequence comes from Picea engelmannii, assembly GCA_009831015.1. Taxonomy (NCBI): domain Eukaryota; kingdom Viridiplantae; phylum Streptophyta; class Pinopsida; order Pinales; family Pinaceae; genus Picea; species Picea engelmannii. The sequence continues at coordinate 23,316 of ML824610.1, read as the reverse complement.
TCATGCCTCAATGGCAGGTTTCCTCGCTTTCGACAGTGGGTTTTCATAATTGACCCCTGATTGGAAGATTCCGCCAAGTGTTCGACTTCAACTCATTTATTCACATTCATTGGATTGTACTAGTGTACCTTGGGAGTCATTGACATTAATGGTGATTTCCCTCCCACTTGTTAACGGTATACACTAATGATCGGTAATCAAGTGGTTTCTACCATGTTCGACTTCAACACATGTATTCACATGGTTAGATTCGTACTATAGAGTGGTGAAGATGAAGACCCTGGATATTTTTTGACAGATCCAGGTTGCGTTGGAGTACATTCAGTGTACTATTTCATAGATCCACATTGTATGTTTGGTGGCTATGTTCAAATTTGAGTCTTTAACACATAGATCCACAGTGTTTTTTTGGTGGCTATGTTCAGATTTGAGTCATATCAACATGGATCCACAGTGTATGTTTCGTGGCCATGACCTGTCTTACTTGACATGGATCTTCGCATGTCAGCATTTATTCTTTGAGTCATTTGTATTCCGAGTATGGGAATTCCTACCTCAATGATGATATATTATTGTACTGTATTTCCTTGTTTGTTGGTAGGTTTCCGACTGACTGTTCCTTCTTCCCTACACACACTCGACAAAGTATTTCAGCTATCACTCTGTTCTAACTTCATACTTTGGGGGGCTCTCTGTTACACATTATTTTCGTCATCCTTATGATCGTTAATGATGTAAACCTATATGTTTCCTTCAGAGGGGTCAATGGCCTGAGTTCCTAAAGAGAGAAGGGAGAAGAACTTCTCCTGAGAAAAGAAGTTTCTTTTTCCTATGTAAAAACCTTATAAAAAGGGAAGTTCACAGGTTTTTATATAGGCAGCGTGCGAGAATGACCCATTCTCGCAGGTTGCACTATAGCCAGGGTGCGAGGTGTTCGCAGGTTTCTCTATAGCTAGGGTGCGAGAATTCCATCATGTGGGAAAAATGAGCGTTTTCTCGAATATTCTAGAAGGAGAAGCTTCTATGGTGAGGTGGCATCCGAATGGTTTGGATCTTACTCGCTTTCATGATTTAGTGGGATCATCCTAACCTCCTCACCTTATCCTCTTCAACTTATAAAAGGAGAGGAGTTCTCATGGAGAAAGTTAGCTTTTGTTAGCTTGAGCTTGGGTTAGCTTTGTTGGTTCTTGAGCTTGTTAGCTTTGGCTTGGTTAGAGTGACTTTGAGATTTGCTTTGTCAAGATAGATTGTGAGTAGCTATCATATCTATGGTCTCAGAATCCTTGGAGCAAGAAGTGTGTGGGGAACGAAGGATAGTTGGAAGGGACCTTATGACATCAAGGCCATGGTTGTAATCTCTCGTTCACATTTAATATGATACAATAATATGATTCTTTCCTATAAAGCTTGTTGTGTTTTATTGTATGATTCCTTGATCACATACATAGGTTTATATTGAGTTTATGCTATCGCTATCACTTTGGTTGGTTTGTGTTGTTTTGATCTTGACTGCACAAGAGCACTGGAGCAAAGCGGGAGAAACAAAGACTATAGGAAGTGATCATAAGGTATGTCCATGATTCTTGTCTCTTAGTAAATTCAATATTTAAAACTTAAGGAAAGCGTCATGTTCTGTCCCATTTTGTTCTAGATCCAGGTGGATCTACGGAGATCGGTTTATGTCCGCACTTACGGATTAATCCTAAAACACACACACACTTTAAAGATTTTTTGGACATGACCAATCCTGCATAGCTTTAATTTTCTTTAGATCCACCCAGACACCATCCTTGTCAACAATCTGAAAAGTGCTCACCCAAATATTTTAATCATGGTCATTCATCATCCACCCCAACGAGATCAATGGTGTAAGTTGATTTAGGGTATATCTAAATGACATTCTCATCTTTGACAAAACTTAGGAGGAGCACATGTAGCATATTCAACAAGTTTTGAGAACTCTACAGCAGTACAAGCCATATGCCAACTTGGGAAAATTCTCCTTTGGAATGAATAGGGTCCAATACTTGGGATACATTGTTGATGAGAATGGGGTACATGTGGATCCATCTAAGATCCAAGTCATCCATGACTGACCAGCCCTGACCAGACTAACCAAGCTTCTGGGATTCTTGGAACTTTCCAACTTCTACCGATGGTTTGTGTTGGATTCTACCATATTGCCTGGGCCCTCAGCCAAGTGACCAAGGGCGGTTGGAGGGAAACGTTCACATGGGGGAATGATCAACAACGAGCAATTGATGATATGAAGCATCTCTTATGCTCAGCTCCAGTACTCTCCTTACTCGATCTGCAACAACCATTTGAGATTAATATTGATGCATCTAACTATGTTGTAGGTGTAGTTCTCACTCAACACAATCATCCAATAGCATACCATAGTGAGACACTCTCAGATATCATCCAGAAATATCCCACCAATGACAAGGAAATGTATTCCATTGTACAAGTTTGTTGTCAATGGAAACATTACATTCTGACAAAGGAGACAATCATCCACACTGATCACAAGCCTATGAAGTTCATACAAACACAAGGGATCTTGCATAATGACCACCATCAAATGTGGTCCACATACCTATAGCAGTTCCATCTCAATATCAAGTATAAGATAGGGATCACAAATTGTGTCCCTGAATGCCTCAGTCGACCTCCCATGGCTGCACTCACCACTGTGCTCCATTCCCATGGGCATGAGGAATCTGACTGGCCCCAAATTTATCAGCGAGATCATGACTTCACCACCACCTATCAACCTCTTGGTTACATGAACAAATGTCATCGATTTTTACATTCAGGATGGACTTGTTAGGGTCCTAACCCGCACATAGGTAGAACAATATATTTGGATGTAATAAAGGTCAATATTAATAAATCCTTTCAATAAAATAGAATAAGGTAGATGTAAGAAGACCTAATAGAATCTTCTGATTCTAGAAGGATCTTCCTCTAGATGCTTCTTTTTAGTATAAATAGGAGTCGAGGGTATGAGAACCCTAACTTGGATATTATTGTAATAGAGCTCTTCTCAACTGGAGGTTTCCCCCTCGAAGAGGCCCATGAACATTGCTTTTATATTCAAAGTGTTATTTGTGTTATTATTCTCTTATCATTTCAGTGCTATTGTGGTGAATGTTTTGGTTATATTGTTGTTATTCAGCCATTCTAGCATTTTATTTCTATTCTACATACATTTTATATCTAGTATATTACAAGTGGTATCAGAGAACTTTCCTTGGGAGAAAGTGTGGGTTAATTTTTTTTTCAGGGTAGAAATGTATTCTAGCATCTTTAAGCCACAGAGATCTCTCGTTACACACATAAACCCACAGTTTATGGATTCATACATGCAGGAAATACAAGTGGTACTTAAGCACACATCTGTTGGCCACCCTTGTAACCCCTATTGGTATCCCTTCAAGTGGTATCACATCAGACAACATGATGCAAACCCCCTACCTCAGCAGGGTGTACTGACCTCCCAATCTCTAGATCATTCTTCTTCTGAGCCAAATTATCTCTTTTGGGCTTTTGCTAGAACCCTTCGAACAAATCCACAGGTCCCCCTTTTCTCCTCTGGAACAGGCCTTCAAGAAAATATGTGCGGGTGTCCTTTTCCCTTGGTGCTCTTCTCTCTGTTCTGACCCGACATACCTTTTGGGGTTTTCGGGGTTTCAGGACTCCTGTGAACGAATTCTCCCCGGTTCCTGTCCTCTTGGAATTTCGGTCTTTGAAATGCCAAAAAGGCACAATGCCTCAACTGGCTCCTCCCTTGGCCTTTTGGGTCTTCACGTTTCGCGAGTCAAGACTCCCAAGCTCCAGAATCCTGGCCTCTCGAGTACCCGGTACTCATAATGATGAAATGATGACCCACGATAATATGCCACCGACTTTTCGCGATTCGGGGAATCACGAAGAGAGCGATCTCCCTTCTAGACTCTATCTTTTGAAATCCTGATTCACAAAATGCCGAACTGGCTTGGCGTTTTCTCTTTCAGAGTTCCATGATTCAGGGAATCACAATGTAAGGGCCCTTCCTTTCCCATTTCGAACCTCCAGTGGCCAAAATACCGAAATGGAAAAATGTTGAAATACCCAGTGCCTGTTCTTTCGAGATTTCACGTTTCACGAAATCAGGATGCGCAGGATGTCCTTGCTTCTTAGAACCTCCAGTCGCTGAAAATCCAAAATGGCCCGGTGCTCTCTACTTCAGGATTTCGTGTTTCACAGAATCTGGATACAAAGGGTATCCCTGCTCCTTGGAGTTTTCGGTTTCTGAAAAGTCGAAATGCCCAAATGTCGAAATGTCGAAATGATGTGGTGTTCAATCAATGGCTCATGGAAATACCTGTGATCGACAACTCACGTCGAATTGCGATTTCTCTATTTCACGATTTAGGGTTCTGAAGGAAGAGAGCCTCTATCCTTCCAGCTCTGAGTACCCGAAGTCCCAAAATGAATGTCGAGAAACTCTCACTGTTAACCTCCTCGCAACTCTACCTGATGGCTTGCGGGATTTCGATGTTGCCCTTCGAGGGTTCTCCACTGTCCATTCGGATTTCCGAACTCTCCTCCTGGATCTATGTAGGGTTAAAGCCTGTGCTCCTTCCTTCAATCAATTTTCCATTCTATTATATTCACAAGTGCCCAATGGCTACAGATTACATTCAAAATTACAACAACTCAAAAGATTTTGCTTCTCCTGCTACTCCCAGTTCTCTCTTACAACTAATTTTTCTCTGTATTCCAACTCTCCTTCTCATTGGGTGTGTAAACTTCTACATAACTCAAAGATGGTTCTAGGGTTTCCCCTAGCTACTTTCCTATAAAATTCATCCTACACTATCTAAGTCCAGTCACATTCTAGAGTCGAAGTGGAAACTCCTGCTCTGTTTACAATTTCAAAAAATTGCTTCACAGGGTAAAATTCAACACCGGTTCAAGCGTGCCTCAAAAAGTGAATTATGGCACTGAGTGGAGGCGGATCCAGAAATCCATTGTATCCACCCATGTCGAAGTTCTGGAAGAACTCGCAGTGTTGAATGTTCCCACCTCTATGCGCTTGACACGATGCTCCTGCATCATACTCCCCTTGAAAAAAATTCATGGACTCTTGTCCATGCACTCCTCTATTGATTTTCCATGCTTCTGGATAACAACTTCATTTTCCCAACTGACATCTTCGATTGGGTGTCCCTTCCATTTGATTAGATACTCAAAATAAGTCTTCCTCCTGGTCTTCTTTCCAATCCTCTGATCCATAATCTTCTCCATCTGTAGCTTCTCTGCCACAGGCATCTGCTTCTCCCACTGAATGATTCCTTGATCTTCTGATCCTTCTGTCTCATATTTCCTGTAAGGATACAGGTCTGAAACATCAAATATGGGTGATAAGCCCACACCATCCGGTAGCTCGATCTCATAGGCGTTTGCATCAAACTTCCTCAAGATATTATAGGGTCCTATCTTCTTCATCTTCAACTTGTTATATGTTCCCCTAGGGAACCTTTCCTTTCTAAGATGTGAAAAAACCTGATGTTCCACTTCAAATTGAAGTTCCCTGCGATGTTGATCAGCTCTATGCTTGTATTTCTGGTTAGAACTCTGTAATTGTTCTTTGATCTGACTATGGAGTCTTTGCATCTCAGCAGCAAAATCCTTTGCTTCAGCGCTTCTGATCTATCCCTGTTCCAAGTCCCTTAACTCAGACACTCCCCTGGGTTTCATTCCATAGAGTATTTAGAACGAGCTCCTTCCAGTGCTTCTGTTTGGTGAGTCATTGTATGCAAATTCTACTTGTGGAAAAATCTGATCCCACTGGTTATGGTGTTCAGTAACTAGAATTCTCAATAATTTTCCCAAACTTCTATTTACCACCGGAGTCTACCCATCTGTCTGAGGGTGATAAGTCGAGCTGAAGGACAAATCTATCCCCATATTTTTCCACAACATGCTCCAAAAGTGAAAAAAAAAAATTGTGTCTCTGTCTGAGACAATGCTCCTGGGTAGGTTGTGAAGTCTCACAACTTCTCTGAAAAATAGATTTGCAACATGCGTTGCATCACTGGTCTTCTATCATGGGATGAAATGTGCCATCTTTGAAAATCTATCCATGACCACAAATATGGAGTCAAATCCCCTTTGTGTTCTCGGCAATCCCAACACAAAATCCATGCTTACTGCATCCCAAGGCCTCTCTGGTATTGGCAATGGTTGATACAATCCAGTGTTCTGTCTTTTCCCCTTTGCATGTTGGCATATTCTACATATGTTCACCAACTTTATCACATCTGATCTTATACCTAGCCAATAGTATGAACTGCTCAACTATGCAAACGTTTTGTCGTAGCCGAAATGTTCAGCCAATCCTCCACTATGCTTCTCCTTCAGAAGATTGTCTCTCATTGAGCATCTTGGTATGTACAACTGATTTCCTCTAAACAACAATCCTTCTTGAACCATATACTTTGTCCACTAACTTCTATCTCTCACTACAAGGCTTGTACATGCTTCATAGACCTCCTTGAAATCTATGTCATCACAATACATATCCTTAAGGTGTTCAAACCCCAAGGTCTTCACCTGGAATTCTTATAGAATTAAACATCTCCTGCTTAACGCATCAACAACCTTGTTAGTATTTCCAGTAATATGTTTTATGAAAAAAGTAAAAATTTTCATAAATTCAACCCATTTTGCATGTCTCTGATTTAGTTTTTCTTGTCAGGTTATTGTTATAACCCTAAATTGCACCACACATGCTTACCTGGCATCAGGCCAACTCATGTCTCTTCATTGCCAAAGCCATGCTGAATAAAACCTTGAAAAACCTCTTAAATTAAGTAACTCGCGCCCTAACCCATTACTGGGCGCGTTGGAACGCTGGCAGGCCTTCTACTGCATGTGTTGGAATGCTGGCTGGCCCACTACAGCCCGTGTTTACCTAACAAAGCACAAAAACAGGAAAGTTTCCGATGGGATGAAAATATTTGGTTCAGTTAACTGGAAATCCCAGCCATGCATGGCCGAGAGTTCGTCCAAAACCCTAGCTCTTTCTAGCCTATAAAAGAAGGGGTAGGGGTACTATTTGGAAGGAGGAAAAAGATAGCAAAGAAACTCTGCCCAATTACCGAATCCATTTGTCCCAACCCTTTATCCTTTCCTCAATCTTAAGGAGAATTAAAGCAAAGCAGTTAGAGAATAAAGAAGAGGAGGAGCCCAGGATCAGGATCGAGGAACGATGGTCGGTCTCTATCATTATTGTAAGTTGATTCATCTTGAGATTAATAAAAAGAATACTTTTCTCGTCCCAATGCACGAGTGATATATATTTTATTTGATTTATGCTTAATCTCTAACCCTTAGGTAGAAGAATAGCATGCATGCGCAGTGTTTTGTCTTGATTGCAGGATTTTCTTTGGAAGGAGCAGCGAGAGAAAGAAGACGAAGCGCAACAGAGGATCTACATCAAACATCAATAAAAAAAGGTTAGTAGGTCTTTTCCATGCTTATGTGTGAAAAAGGGGTTTGAGTGTTGGGGTGATAGGTGAAAAGTGAGTTTTTGAGGGTCATGATCTACGTGCAAGTTTAGCCCTAGCTTGTTAGTCTGTAGGGTATTATTTCCCAACAACAGAATTGGCGACTCCACTGGGGATATTACTCTTAGGGTTTCCGGATTTCATAGAGGTTCTTGGGTAGTTCAAAGAATTATATGTTATGCTTCTTTGTTTGTTTGTTTTCTGTTAGGTCAGAGCTAGCAGGGAACCTGGTCATTAATACCAACTTTTCCTTGGCTGTACTTGACATTTATTATCGAGACACACAGAGGTACACGTGGCCTGCAGAAGGCCTGCACGCGTGTAACCCACGCCCTAACCTTCTACAGCCTGCATGTGAACGCTTGCTGCAATCTCCTCTTCCCTGTCATAATTTTACATTCTCAGGGGGCTTTCTGGATCCTGTCTGGGTCTTGTTGGTTCACTGTCTTGTTTGCAGTCTGCTTTATTGTGTTTGTTATCTTTTGCATTCATTTTCTTTTTCTATTAAAATAGAAGCATCCAAGACTTTAAGAGACCGTGGTTGTCAATACCAGAGGTATTTTTCAGGTCTGGGCCACCTGTGTTTGGTTTTATCTCAGCTTCTATACAGACCCACGGCCTATTCAAGTTTAGCCCGCGGGTACCCGCGCACTATTATAGCTCAGCAGGCATTTGCACGCGTGTTGTTTCAGTGACAGCCATGGGATTGATTGGTTTCTTTTCAGCCTAGGTGGGGCAGTCATCCCCTCCTGTAGTGAGAAGTGTTCCTCTCAGGGGTTTTGAGTCTAGGGCTACACAGTCAGCAGGTTAGGACCTCTTATCCTTAGCCTGTGTTTTTCTTAGTTGATGTTTTGATAGAAAAGACAAAAGAAAAAAATTGTTTTATGGTTTTTAGAGAAGTGTTAGAATCAGTGCTTTCTTGATTGCCTTTGAGTGTCTTTGCTCTAGTTCTTCACGATCTGCGCTTTAAGCCAAAATTTTATTTTGTTTTCTTGGTTTTGTGCTTGTCGGCATTTTCCCTATTTTTTTGCTTCATTTTGCAATTAAATAAAAAAAAATTCTCTTGTTCATTTTCTTCTTGGTTTGAAGATTGTGTTGTTGCATCAGTAGCTAGGAAGAAGCCTTTTTCATAAGTTTTAAAGTTCATTTAGCGCATAAGTAGCTCGCAGATTGAGTGAAATTCCATGATGTTTTTTTGCATGAAATCTTAGAAAATTCAAAAAGAAAAGAAGTCTTTCTTGTTGAAAAGTTGTTGGTTTTTTCATTTTCGTAAAAGTTTTTGTTTCCAAGCATTTCTTGTTCATTTTTCTTTGAGTCTTTACACACCATCAGTTTCACCTTCATACCTTGTGACGTAAAAAATCCCATTAAAAGAAACGCTAATTAAAAACTATTAGACTTTTTTTTGTAGGGTTCATACACTAGCTCATGACTAGGGCCTTTGAATAGGTTGGAGAGTAAATTTGTAATGTAGCTAGAGAGGTAGTGGGGGGGCCCATAGGGCCCATAGTGATAATAGTGGAGGTCATTCAATGTAAGGTGGACTAGGTCCACTATATTATTAAATAAGACCCACTATGGTAGTTAGATATAATAAATGTAAGAGGACTTCTTAGAAGGTTCTACTTCTGGAAGATTCCTCATCTAGAATGTTCTTAGGTGATGGTAGCACTATATAAAGGGGTTCAAGCAATGTAATGAAAAATGAAGAGAAGTATTGTATTGTGGAGCGGTAGCTCAATAGGAGGATGCCCCCTCGAAGAGGCAAGTGAACATGAGAGGATCCCTTCCATAATAGGATCCATTGTATGGTGTTGCCCTACCCTAAGGGTTTGATAGTAATAAAGAAGATTTTGCATATTGTTCTTGTATATCTTTTGTGGTACTTTTGTATTCAGTATTAGGTTCTTAACAATTGGTATCAGAGCACTTTCCTTGGGCAGACGTTGTGGGCAAATATTGTTTATTTTTTCATATTTTTTTTCGAAGAAGAAAAAAGAGGGCCGCGACATTACAGACATTTTCAGTATATTTCTATGAAAAATATGCATAAAAGGTTTGTATATCTGAGTTACTCTCAGAAAAACACCCAAGTTTAAAAAAACAATCATCCAAAACGGAGTCCGGAAGGTCAAGATATTGAGGTTTTAAAATCTGCAAATTTTCAGGGTTTTTTCTGCAGACGACGGCGCGATTTGTTTTTATTTTTGTAGCAGTTGGAGGCCGAATTTTTCCAAGAAAGTTACAGATCTGAGTTCTTATCACAATTTCACCCAATTTCAAAAAAAAAATCAGCCGAAACGGAGTCCGGGAAGTGAAGTTATGAGCATTTTAACTTCAACAGTTTTTTAGGGTTTTTCCAGAAAAGCCGCGATTTTCTGCCGAAACTTCTTGGGTTTATTTT
>ML824608.1:71542-87938 GCA_009831015.1 Picea engelmannii | reverse complement strand
CAAATTATAGACCTTTACGAATCTGGCTGAAAACTCTTGCACTATTTCGTCAAGTGATCTCTTCATGTTGTTATACTGAGTCAACAACTGGAGGGGATTTTTCTTGTCGCCCCATTTTGTAAGAAAGATGGTTTTGAAGGCCTCAAAATTCATTATACTAGTTGTTGGAAGAGCTTTGAACTACTTCCTCACTTCTCCTGCAAGGCTTTGTGCAAACAATCTCATTTTTGCATCTTCAAAATATACTTCTTCCAAGTCTATAAAATCATTGAACCAGTCTAGATGTTTTTGGGCTAACACACTACCCTCAAAATCACACAGTTTAATCCTTAAATTGTACTTCCGAGGTAAATCATGTAGCTGACTAGGTAGCATGAGAGGAGAAAGTCTAGCTGCATTGGCTTATGTGAGGGGTCGAAGTGGTTGTTAGTTATGAGTATGAATCGCTATAGGCTTCCCAGATGTAGCTAAAAACAAATCTTGGAATCTCCTTTCATCAAAGATGATCTCACTCAAACAAGATTCAGATTTAGTTCTGAACAGAGTTTGTTCAAATTTTACGTCAAACTCAAGATATTTAATACTCATCACTCCATCCTTGGGTAAGGACAGATATTGGTTTAAACGCAACACTGGGGTTACTTGATTTTATTTTCTTTTATGTACAATCTTTTCAGGATCAGACATAGGGATTGCAGCTTTTGGGTCTGGGTTTCTCCTGGTGTGAATTCTCTTGGGACCCAGGATTTTTAGCTCACAGTGCTTGGTGCAACTCGTCTCTTGGTAACAGAGTTTCCAGGGAAAAAATGATGTCAACCAATAATTTATTTTATCCACTGTCACCCTCAGGGATCAAAACTAAAGCTTTAAGTCTTTCTTCTCCCAGGGAAGGTTTCTCTTTTATTCCCCAGCATCGATGCCAGAATGTTAGCACTCCATAAATTTTGTTCGGCTGATAGAAAAATGACATAGGTAACTGTTTCAAGATTCTTTAGAGCCGAGCACTAGCCTACTCAAATTAGAGAGGGATCTCTCGTGTCACTTGATATTTCTTTGGAAATCAATGGTTAGATTTAGTTTGTTTTGGGTTTTTTTATAAAGTTGTTGGCATGGAAGGGGAGGGACAATTAGGGCTATGGAGTCAAAATTCTGAAAGTGAATGAAAACAATCAATGGATGGTAGAACTCTCGAGAGGATAAAGGCCAAATGAGGAAATGAATCTGAGTTGTAAATTGTATTTAAGGAGGGTGTAAGAGGAAGGAGAAAACAAATAACTGCATCAGAGCATTACTGAAATGAATTCTGAATTAGCTAGGAAGAAAATACACAGTTTAAATTTCTTAATCCGAGAGCATCACAAGATGAATTTTGGGCCTTTGACTCTCCAATTTAAACATAAGAAAATGCAAATGGAATTAAGTAACACATGAAATACATACAATGAAAGGAGACAAAACTCATATCACCACCATTAGAATCTTTTCATAGAGATTTCAAAATCTTTTTCATATGTATTCAATTCAGTTCCAGAAAATTACAATTGAGTTTAGAAACAACTAAAAGGTGTCCTTGCACTTCTGCCAACATTAATTCATTCATAACTTATAGCATTTATACAATTCGATTACAATATCTGAACTAAAACGTTTCAACTTCTAAAACTGACAACAATAATTTCAACTGATAGTCTCAGTATGTGAACCGATTTATAATCATTAAACAAAATGTTTCATAAACTAACAAATGGATTCTCTGACTACTCGGATTTTGTCTTTTCCATCTTTACTTCTTCGGTGTTTTGTCTAACTCGTCCATCTGGTGACACTTGGAGGATATTTGTTGGCTCCTGGAAAATTGCATTTTTTCTTGCCTAGCCGCATGATCTCTTTCCACTGTAAGTCAGAAGGGATCTCGTAATACATCATTTCTTTTATCAGGATCTCTAGGTCAATGCAAGTGGCATAAATCATAGTTGGAAGCCTGATATTTACTGTCTTGAATTGATTTAAGATTTCAAAGTATGTGGTCAAATACTCCACCAAATTTTGTCCTTTCAAGTTTTCCTCTAGGCCTTCAAACTTGGAATGATCCATTCTGCACTGGGTGAGGAGAGAGTTTTATTACTCTTGATCATATAATTTCCCTTTTCCATCCCAAAATGGTGGGAGACCTCTAATGAACAATTCTTCAAACATATATTTGAATTCATGTATTCTCTTCTCTATCTGCAAGGCCTTAGTTTGGACTGATTTAAGCAAGTTGTGCTTGGCAATGAATCTCCTTCCCAAATGATCAATGTGGTCCTGTATTTTACCCCAATAGTATGAATTTCAGCAGTGGGAATGGAATTCAACAGATTTATGGCATTCTGGGCCCACTCAGAGGATTTATTTTCTTGATCAACTCGAGGGAAAAAACTTTGGGTGTCAAAAATATAGGGAGAAGATAAGGTGCCTCTTGGCACCCATATACCTAAATTACTGTAGAGTGCATGAAAAACACCCAATATCCTACTTTATTTTCTGAGGTTGGTTATAAGTAACTTTTTATGTCCTCCAGAACTCTTGGTAGGCTGGTGTTGAAGACCAAATTGTAAACTCTGGACATGATCTTGTTTATGAAAATGACCATTGTGATTCTTTTGCATTCTGTGGAGATGAATGTTGCTTCAGGGAAATCTCTCTTGTTCCCTTCTAGGCATCACTTTCCCATGTTTTCCCAAGTAGGAACCTTATTTTTAATATGACACCATAGAAAGAGATGTGCCTTTAAAGAAATTTTTTATTTCCATACTACTTTCCAACACCAAGAAGGTTCTTGTTGAAGAATTTCGATGTTTAGTTGTGTATATCCAACTTTAGTTGTATAGAAACCATTAGGATTGTGTTTCCAAACAAGCTCATCCTCCCTGTTAATGACTCTAATGTGCCCCATCTGAAGATCCCTGATGAATTTTTTCCAACTCGCTTCATGTTCTCTGTCTAGTCCCAACTGATCGACTCTTTTCCAATCTTGACTCCATAAAGTAGTTATGTCCCTATTAACGATTTGAAAAAGATAGAACATGCCTCTGTCATGCAAGTTATTAATTAATTGTTGAGGGAGAATGTGACCTCTTTCAGTACCTGTCCATAGGTCAGCTCCAATTATGACCCTCAGTCCATTTCCCACTTTCCACATTAATCCTCCCCCCACCACCTAAAAAGAATTTATCAATGCTTTACATATAATGGTGCATTCAGTTGCCTCTTTTACTGGCCTACGGATCGATTCCTCCATTGTGTGTGGGATGATATAATTATGTATAGATTCCTTTGTCTATAAAATTGTTGGACGGTTGGTTTGAACCATTGGTTGTCATTGATGTCAACCCTCGGAGAAGTCTGAAATCCCTAGAGATGTGGTTGATATTGATGGTGAGTTAATTTTCATTGAGTAGTGGATTGATGTCAACTTATGTGATGGGTGTATTTGGAGAAGTCTCCAAAGTGTTCCCCTTATGGTGTATCTCTAAGCATGGACCTCAAGGGAAGACACCTTGAATAAATTATACAAGAAACCCCTAAGTATGGTTAAGGATGGAGTAAATGAAGGTAGCTTACTCATGGATGGGTATTCCTCATCATGTTATTTTCGGTGATAGTTGGTACGCCACGTAGTTTCTCACTGTTAAGAAGATATGCCCTCTTGAAGATAGAAGCCTTGAAGTATGGTTAAGAAGCCCCAATGTATGGTTAAGAAGCCCATAAATGGTTGAAAATGAAGTTATTAGTTGACCAGAAAATGAATAAAAATGGTAAGAGAATTGTAAACAAGAAGTTACAATTCAACCCTAAAGTTAAGTAAAGAAGTCACTTGGAAAAGTATAAATACACATCAAGATCCTCTCATTTGTACGCATCAGTTTATTGAATATATGTATAAGTGAGAAATTTTTTGTTATATGAGGTAACCAAGAATATATGAGGTGAATTTCACAGGGAAGATGAAGTGAAGAAGGGATAAATTCCAAGGGAGGATGAAGTTTTGTGAGGATGTGTTCTAAGGTATGTTTTTTTTTTTTTTTAAGTAAGAAGTATATATTATATTTAGTGCCTGCTAAAGCTGAAAAAAGTTGCCAAAATACAATATGATACTAGCTATAGTTACTGGACTACCCCAACAGAGGGGAAGCCAGTCCAACCAGCCCCCAATTCACAAGTCTTAGAAGGTTGATGGTTCAGAAAACACACAAAGTTCATATTGACTGCCATCTAGACTAGGAGCCTAATGAAACTGGATGCATAGCAAAAAGAGAGCTAAACACCTAGTGAATAGCCTATCCATGTGGCTCGGAGGTCCTCTGTCCACGGTTCTGTCTCGATGTTGGTCGGTTGGTCGTCCCAGCATTTTTCCTTTCACTCCTCACGCTTCTTGTTCTCAACTGGGCTGCTATGTTCCTCTTCCTTCTACTTCGCTGTTGCCTGTCACAACATGCTATCCATCTCAGTGTCAGGTGCCTCCCCCGGAGTAGAGCCAGCCATGTCCAAGGAGAGCTCTGATTGCATAGTTGAGAGGATATGAAGAAAGGTCGCGACATTTTCTTCTGTGGCCTGCAGGCGAAACTTGAGGTCCGCCACCTCCCTCCTGAGCTCAAAGATGAAGTCATACAGGATGCCCAATCGATATCTGAAGTGATCACTGTCAAGGTGGGCCGCAGGGTGGAGACGCGCTCGTTTGGACTCTACAAAAGCCGGTGGTCCACTCCTCCAGGTACTCGAGGATCCAGGGAAGGACATTGTCGCTATGAATTGCATCTGGGGGTCTTGAGGACAACGTTGAGTCGGAGTCGACCCTCGCGGGATAGTGGCCATGGAGTGTAGAAGAAAATATTGCGAAGGTGGCGGGGTAACCGCGGAGGGAAGATGTAAAGACTGCAAAGGTGGCGGGGTGGCAGCTGGGGACATAGTTTGGGGGTGGGAGGAGGAACAGGTCGCCGGGGAGGCTGAAGGCGAGACCGGGGGTCTACGGGGCTTCCAAGGTGAGCCCCTCTTCGGCTTTCCTCTAATCCTCTCTTTCATGTGTGCATGTGAGCAGGTCTGGACAGGGTTGAACCAGAGTTGCAGATAAAAAATGGAGATATCCTCTGAGCGAGCGTGGTTTTGTTTGCACCGTGAAGGGAGGATCCCTTCAGACCGCATACAAGGTGCAATGCCAAAAACGACGAGCCAAGCCATAATACAAATTGCGGAGGAGAAAAGGGTGGCGTAAATGCCCCTTACCTTGACCATTATGCCGAATTTAAATGCCATTACTCTCCCGGGACAGGACTGTCCTGCGGAACGGGCCCGTCACGTGGCTCTGTGTTGCATCGCACTGTGTCCGTTCCCATCCATCGCCACGGGGAAACCACTAACACCCCATCCGGGGGTGTTCTAAGGTATGTTATTTACATGTCATCTTACCATTTTTGATATAACTTTTTTATAGTATGATAAAGATAGTGAAATTTGGAGGAGGTTAACAATACATGTCAAGGTACATGTGGTAGAAGTTTTATCATATGATTTTTACTATTTTCTGAGATACACTCTGTGGAAAATAGGGGTTTTGGTTAGTCTGAAAACTAGTCTCAAACATGTGTTTCGGGCAAAACAATCATAAATTATTCATCGTGGATCAAAATTCAGTGAAGAAAGATAAATAGGATACAGTAAAATTATTAGTATGTTTTGTATGATATTCACATCTATATATCAAATATCTCGCACGTGGCATGTTGTACAAGTTCGTTCTCTAGAATAAGCCAGAATTCAGAAAGGTCTGTCGTTTTTGCTATAACTCCTTTTCTGGGATGTTCCAAGTAGCGAAACTTGGATCAATTATAGAGAAGAGATTGAATAATATTGGGTAAAAATTTTGGACATTTATTCATTACAGGTACAAATTTATGCTTGTTGAAAATTAGGTTTTGTGACTAATCCAAAAACTAGTCCTATGATACTAAGCTAAATTTTGATGAAGATGCTATTTTTTTATTGCTAAAGTTGAGGAAGGTATGTAGGTTTTTGATCACATATACCAGTCATGTTACATAGTTATAAGTATGTTTATATGCATGTCTTGAGGGTTACATTTTGATGATGTTATGGTCCATGCTTGAGGCAAGTCTTTCGTATATTGTTGAGGCATTGGCACATGCTTGAGGCACATATTAGGTGCATGGTTGGGACATATAATTGGTATATGATATTGGTTTTTTGGTACATTTTTGAGGTACTTCATTGATGATATATTATGGAACATGGTGTACTCCATGATTGGGACATATGATGAGTGATATGGTATATGGTTGAGGAACATGGTTTGAGGAGCATCTTGGATATTGGGAACATTGTTTGAGATAAATTTTTTGTATATGTAAGAGGCATTCCTTGGTGACATTGATGTGTGGTGAGATACATAGTTTATGCATGATATGGTGTTGGCACATGGTATGGCACATGTTTTGGTTGATGCATGATTTGGTACAGGTTTGGTACATAGTATGGTACAAGTCTTGGTGCATGGTTGATCCATGGTTTGGTACAGGTGTTGGTGCATGGTTCATGAAATTATTATGGTACAAGTTGTGGTACAAATTTGATGCTTGGTATGGTACATGGTTGATACACGTATCTTGTGATGGTATGTTGGTGATATAGGTACATCCTTGGTAGAGGCATGTGTTGGTGATGTTGGGCATCTAGTTGAGAGGTGTCCTTGGTATATGATCCATGTGAGAGGATCTGGTTGAGTATAGGTGATAGTGACATTGATAGGTGTTACACATAAAAAACACTCACTTTGATAGTGTTGCAAGTGTCGTCATTACAAAGGTCGCAAGTGTCGCATTTTTCTCACAAGTGTCGCAAGTGTTAAAGAAAGCATACTACCATGATGCCTATGTCGTGCCTATAACAACATGAGAAACACACTTGAAACACCTCAAACATTTTATTTGGAAGAGGAGAAATGAGTCAGCTGGCTCATGAACCTTTTGCCATCTGAAAACACTAAAAAACTAAGCTTTTGAAGGAGAGCGCTCCCCTATACCTCTTCTGGGAGCATTGGCGCTCCCCCTTACACTGTTTGGGAGCGTTATAAAGATCCTTTGGCCCTTTTGAGGGAGAGTTGGTGTCTTTAGGAGCATTGGCGCCCCCCTTAAGCCTATTGGGGAGCGTTGTAGCACTCTGATGGCCCTTTTGAGGGAGCGCTACCTATTCTGGGCAGCAGTTGAGTTGTTGAGATGAATGGGGGAAGGATCTTTTCATTCTTGGAAGGCAGTTGGATTCGAATCCCTAGTCCATCCATGATCTTAGGGCAGATCCTCAACTGAAGGAGGTAAATCCTCAACTTCCCCAAGGATATATCAAGTGGTTAAATCCTCTCCAAGGCTATATAAGCAAGTTTTCTCATGGTGAAAAGGGGACTGGAAAAGAGAGAATCACACCAAACTTATGATCTCATAAGTGGTGCTGGAATAGAGATATTTTGGAAGTAAGAGACCTATGATCATCTCATAGGGGGAAATAGGTGAAGCTATCATCATTTGGATCGTGGATCTTTTGAGCAAGGAATAGACAAGGAGGACTTGACGAAACTGCTGCAATCCATCTACGGTTGTAAGAAATCGTTTGTCTTCATTAATATAATTTGCTTGGCCTGTTTCTTTCTAATTCGTGTTCAATCTCACATGAATTTGTCTCTTTAGTAGATAGACCTATTTCGAAATAATCTTGATAGAGTAGGAAGTGGTCGTACTTTGTATGTCTACAGGGCTTATCAAAGAGCAAAAGATTGGAGCTCAATTCGGAGCGTGCAGGGACAAACACCAGTAAAAAGTACTTCTTTTCTCCTTCCTCCTCACACACTAGTCCACCTAGATCTAAAAGGAAGTCAGTGACCATGATAAGAACTTTTTGTCTTAGATTTAAGAGTCTATCTCTTTGAGGAGATCTACCTGTCCGCAGGGAGATTTTCCTTCAACAGAAACTGACAACTCCGTTGGGGAAGAATCAGAACTTTTGGTTTTGATATTTCCTCATAGACCTTGTATTACCCTCTGATTGTTTTCAGACCTTTTTCACCCCTTCATATCTGATTTCATTTGCTGATTGATTCTTTACCCCATCACACTCAGGCTGATTGTCAAAATTTGATTCAAATTTTGGGTTTTTAAACTTTTTTGTGAGTTTTTTTAGCCCGGCACCCCCTGCCCATGTTAGCAGAGCACCAACACTCCCTGAAGGTGTTGGAAAAAGTGTTATAACACCCTGGTGTCCCTTACACCAGAGTGCCAACCCCTTTTTGCATAAAATCTCTTCAAAATTTTCATTTTTTGGAGGTCTAGACCCTGTTTCTTCACTTGTTGAGCTGCTTTGTGACTCAATGATTCTTCTTTTGGCCTTTGACATGTTTCCTCATGAGAAGTAAACACCTTGTTGTTAATATTTTATGCCCTTCTTCATTATTTTTTATTTTTTGTTGTTGAAAGATTGAAATCAATCCCCTTCTTTCTTCTCTCCTATCCGACTGAGCGGGAACTCTAGTGAAGGACATCTGAAGTCTGTAACTCTTCTCATTTGGTTCTTTGAGGTCATCTTATCCAATCTCTTTCTCCTTATTTTTGCATTTTTTATTTTCTTTCTCTTGTTTGATTGCAAAGGGGTGTGTTGTTTGTGCGAAATCTGCATATTCTTGTTTGAATCTCCTTGATCCGAAAAAGGGTAGTTGGCAAGAGAAATTTTGCATTGAATTGATTATCATTCACATAAAAACGACAAAAGTACATCTTAATGATTAGTTTTCATATTAGTTTGCATTTCTGAAATGTTGTAGCATCATATTGGATTTGATTGAGAACAAAATTGATTGAAGGCATTCCTTATCAAGTGTTTGATAGTGAAAATGACTCTTCCTCTTTCCTTTAAATAGGTATTCATTGAAAAGAAATGATTGCTTATCCTATTTCATGCATATTTTTGGGAATTGGGTCATCATTCCATCAATTTCACTTTCGTACACCCTCTGAGTAAAAAAAACCATTAAAATCAATGCTTAACTAAAATTTATCAGACGTTTTACATCTTTGTTAGCAAACCTACATTAGTTTAAGGTGTAGGGATTTGGAATAGGTTGAAAGGATAACTTTCCAAATCTATCAAACAAACATAGTATCTTGCGGTAGGGAGAGTCAAATCCAATTGTTGTATTGGCTTGCTGGGATCCCCCTCTCACATAGGGGTTACGCACGAGGTCGCATTTGGGTGAGTTACAAATATTATCCCTCTGTGGTTCAACTGTTTGTAGTGGTCGGATCGTATATTGGGGGTCACTGGAAGGTATACCCATGATTATGTGTGGGAGCCTTTCAAGTTGATTTCAGACTTGTTATCCTGCCCATACGTTCTGACTGGACTGTCGACTGTACCCACCCACAGGATAACTATGAGTTGGTGACCTTAGTAGCCATAATATTTAGGGTCTTACACAAGGTGATGGTGAAGGGAAGTCTCACTGTACCTAGAACAGACGTTGGTCAAACTCACTCGGTCTCCTTGGAGGGTAAATCCACAATTACTTCATGGAAACTTGCACCAAGGCGTAAGTCCGTTAAGCAGGTTGCCAACATAACTGATCCACCCGCTCTATCCCCACCCCTTCCTATTTTGATCTCGTGACATTGGATTTCATCACCAACTAGTGGTTTCATCATAGGAAGGTTTGTTTGATTGATTGCTTCTCAGATTCATAGCGTTTGTTGTTTGTCTTACTTAGTGGACCTTAGGTCGAGTCTATGTTAATGGCATCGAATCCTGGGAGTACCAATGGAGGAACCCCTTCTCCTGGGGAACCTTATACCTTTCCTTCGTTTGGAAACTTTGGTCCTCCATATGTTGCCACATCGAGTCTTCCAGGACTCACTATTGGATTACCAGTTTGGTTGTTCCCCACTCCGGTGATCCCGAATCCTCCCAATGTTTCAGTTGCACATAATAATTTGGATGTCAATACACCACCCACACATCAACCTCATGTCAAATTTTATCCTTCTTCATCCATCAAGTCTCCTTCCATTTCTCCTTATTTTCCTAGTGAAAGCTCTAAAGCAAGTAGCCAGGTTGATCAGAAGAAGAAGAAATGTAAAGAGAATAAGAAGAAGAACCCGAAAAGGACAAAGGCCCCAACAACATCAGATGTTGGCTCTAAGCAACCAATTACTGTTAATAGTACTGGGAGTGTTGATAAGGTCAACAAGATTAAAATAAATAATCCAAAACCCAAATTCCCTTGCAACCTTTGTAAGGGTGACCACTTTCTGAGGGATTTCCCTGGTCTTACCCAGGTCTTAGAAATGTGGTCCTCCACGTCATCGGCCTCTATCGTTCATGTCGATGATACCCCGTCAACTAGTGATGTTCAGGTTGGTAAGAAGAAGCAAACTGTCAAGTTACCTTGCATGTTATGTAAAGGTAATCATTACTCTCACCTTTTTCTTCGCATGGATGAGGCTTCTTCTCTTTTGGAAAAAGTTCAAATTCTAAAAGGTTATCGTAAGATTTCCTCTGACCCATCATTGGTTGATAGACTGGTCAATCTGGTTCCATCCCCGATCAGTCCGATTGATCAGGTGGTCAATCTAGTTTCCTCCTCAATTGAACCACAAACCCAAGTAGTTGATACAGTTCCATCATCGATCAACCTCACTCTTCATCAAAAGAGTGACACAAAAGTGGTCGATCTATTTTCATCCTCGGTCGATCCCACTCTCCTGTTAGAGAGTGACACCAAAGCGGTTGATATGTTTCCACTCGTCGACCCCATTCTTCCTTTGGATAATGAAACCCAAGTGGTTGATTCAGTTTTGATATCTGTTAGCGACATTTCTGGTAAGGGGGGTTAGAATGCGAAGGAGTGGGTGAAAAACCCATTTACTATAAGTTCGGGGTGCAAGTGCGCTTGTGATTAAGCGCTAAGCAAATTTGGACGATAGAGATTCACGCGCCCGGATCAATGGCACACATAGGATTCCAGAGCCCCCCCACCTTTCTACCTTTAAGTGGAAGGGGGGGGTCCAAAATCGAGGGTGCACCTCTTCAACGGTCACGATCGGAGCGCCCGGATCAACGACGTATAAGGAGATTCTGGAACCCCCTCGCCCTTCTACCTTTAAGCGGAGAGGGGGGTCCGGAATCGAGGATGCATCTCTCCGATGGCTGCGATTAGAGCGCCAGGATCAATGGCGTGCAGGTGATCCAAACCTCTCCCTCCTCTCTGTGTTTAATCAGCGTGGGCCCTTTCCCGTCGTGTCAACTTGTGGACAATCCTCCCCCTTGCCATCTGTTCTCCTCCTGACCGTAAGATGAGGATCTCTCCCTTTAGCTCTTCCTCATCCTCGGACTTCTATCCATCTCCTGTCTTGCATTCCATATGGTCCCTCCCCCATCTCATCATCCACTCACCACCTTCCATGTGTCCTTCCCCCTCCGCTTATTTCCTTCTGCCATGTGTCCTCCCCTGCCGGCTCTCTCACACCTCATTGCTTATTAATTCACCCCCATGGTTTTGGTGCCACCACTCCCATTCTGCGCCCCACCCTTCGCGCTGGACTCCATGCATATTCATCAGGCCGTTCAGTTAATCCAGGTGGCATCACGAGGGGTCTTCCATGTCCCAAATGCGCCAAGTCAGCCAGGTCATCCTCAATCCCAATGAAGAAGTTATTAAGGTAGTTGGTGGTGGTTAGACATCATCTCTACCATAATGGGAAAGTTCGACAACGAATTAAGAGCATGTCGATTCACCTACGGAACTGTCAGAAGTTCGATTGCGTCTGCCATAGGTGCACGATCACCCAGAGACTGTAGGTGCATATTGTCAGAAGCCATGCAGACGCAAAGTTTTTTAATGCAACGTCTCGACTTTGTTGTTGTTGTTGTTTTGATTATATGTAGGCGTTTTTTCCATTTTTGTATCTATCGATGGTTGAGTAGAGCTCTCGGTTGTAAATATTTAATGAAGCACTAATACTCTGGTTATGTATGGACTTTTGAGACTTCTTTCCTTATGAATGCCAGTTTATTTTACGTCTTTGTTATACTGTGTTAGGAAAGCTCGGAATTGGAGGATCCAGTCGATTTGTAGCTGTTATAGGATGATGTAGGATTGGATCACTGTGATAGTTACATTGTTTCTAATCGGTCCTTGTTATTTCCCCAGCGCTGAATGACTTGGAATTGGAGGATCCAGTCAAGTCCCCTTTCAGTTTCTTGAGACCCTGAACCAAGAGGATCTTGCATTTAGAGTCTTTCCTATGCAAACCACTGAAAGCCTGTTGCCCGAAGTTGTTTGTTCATCCTTCTCATCAAGTATTCCACCTGTTCATCTTTTAATCAACCCATTGGCTGAAGTTAGATCAAGACCTCCTTTGTCCTTTACTTCTAGACCCAGTCTCGAGTTAGAGCGATATCTCCCTGAGTCTGTTCCCATCTGATCATCCATTAAAATATATCCTGACATAAAACTGATGGGTGTCGGGCTCTGCTCCTGCAAGCAATCCAGGAGTGACTTCCAACGCTAACACTATCCGTCGATCCCACTCCTCCTTTGATGAGTGTCAAAGTGACTGATCCAGTCCCTTCCTCTGTCAGTCCCACTCTTCCTCTGAAGAGTGCCAAAGTGGTCTATCTAAGTCCACCATTGGTTGATCCAATCCAATCATCGGTCGATCCTACTCTCCTTCTAGAGAGTAAACCCGATACTGCCCATGTTTTTCTCGTTAATATAGACTCTACCGTGCCGGGGGGAATTCCTCCTTCTCCTGCAAAACCCCCTCCAAGTACTGAAGCCATCCTTTTTTATTGGGGTGTGCTAACTAGACCTCGTCTTCCCTCCCACATTCCTTTCCAGATTACAGTACAAGTTCGTGGTCGGGATGTTCCTCAAATGCTGATAGATGAAGGTGCATCCGTTAGTATTTTGTCTTCTGTTGCTTGGTATGCTTTGGGTTGTCCGCAACTTGCACCGGTTACACAAAATCTGTTAGCTTTTAACAGAAGAACTAGTCAACCTTTAGGGATCCTTCCTCGGTTTCCTGTAAATTTGGGAGGGAAAACTGTCTTTATCGATGTCATGGTAGTTCGAGACCCCTTGGATTTCTCTTTAATCCCTGGGCGGGATTATGTCTATGCTATGAAAGCTCTTGTATCCACCCTTTTCCGTGTGATATCTTTCCCTCACGATGGAAGAATTGTGACGATTGATCAACTTTCATTCATCAACCCTGACTGGGTTACCTCCCTAAGTGGTTTTTATATGCAGACAGTATCGCCCCCGCTGCATGTCAATTATGTGGCATTGTCTCCCATGACCTCAACCTCCGATGATTTGGATCCGGTAGTTGACATGGTGATCTCTTCAGTAGGGTTATTGGAGCCTGATCTCCTTACCCCTGTCACGACCCTTGACATGTGTTCCTTCCAGAGTGATTATCTTCCATCCAGCGAAGATCTCTTGGAATCCATGACCAAGTTTTGTCCCTTGACATGGTACCCTTCCAGAGAATTATCCTCTCAGAAGCCATGATCAAGAAGCAACCACGAGCATAGTTTCTCTTCTCTGTGGCAAGCACATTAAAAAATGAAATAGAAACCCTGAGCATAGTTCCTTTCCTGTGTCAAGCTCGTTAAAAAATGAAACAGTCACCTCTCTTGAACCTTCTTTTCATCCACCCTTCTCCTTCAGTGAATGAATCGAATCTTGGAGGGCATGTCTCCATCCTTTGATGTGTTATCCTTCTGGAGTTAAGCCACTAGCTTTCAAGCTGGGGGCATACCAATATTAGTCTTTGTAATTTCTCGTGCTCGTAAATACATGAGAATGCATCCGGGTAGACTTTTATCTCTTTTTCGGACCTGCATGGATACACGAAAAAGGAACCCCCTGGAGTCTCCTTTAAGCTCTTTTCAGGCTCTGTAAACATGAAAAGATTGCTGAGTGATATTGTTTTCTTTCCCACTCGCTAAACGGTTTGAAAGGGCGTCTTTTGAGTGATAATTTATCTATTTTTTGGCCTCACGAGACTAACATTACGAAAAAGGACAACATTGGATCCATCTTTAAGTTCTTTTCAGACTCTCTAAACATGAAAAGATTACCGAGCGACCTTGTTCTCTTCATGCTCGTTAAAGTATTTGAAGAAAACGCCTGTTGAGCGATAGTTTATCTCTTTTTCGGTCTCGTCAGACTACTTTACGAAAAAGGAACTAAGAGAGTTCTCTTTTAAGTGTTTTTCCAGACTCTATAATCATGAAAAACCTTCGAGTTTTCTGTCTTTGGACTCACTAAAGAAAACATTGACAGGCCCATATGGGATCGAACCCTTAGTTCTTCCAGTTCGTTAAACAAAGGAAGAGGAACTTACCGAAGGTGAGTTATATTGAGCATGTGTTACCCTCCTCGAGCTCGTTAAATTAAAAAGAGGTACTCATCTATCTGGATGGGGGAGAATTTGAAAGATGCAAGACAAGCAGTTTCTTAAGAACATTACCAAGTAATTCTTAGAGTCGCCCTTGAACATGAAACTTTGTCTTTTGCACGCATTTTAATCCAATGAACCTTTGCACTGAGCCAATCCTTTGAGTTTCTTTCACTCCTTTGGTTCACCTGACGTAAGTCACAGCATCGACTGCATCATCAAGTTTTGGACCATGTCATGTTTATGTTGTTGTGCCTCAGTGTTCAAGGGAAGTATCCGCCTCAAGATTCAGCCATCACAAATATCTTGTCTCAATACCCGTGTCATTCCATGTTCATTTCATCTACCAATTACATCTCTATGTCTGTTTCGTGTCGTTGATGAGGGATACATCAAGGCCTTCCTTCAATGAGTCTATTCATGTCAACTTCAACACATTATTTAGGAACTAGGCTTAGAAACCAGTTAGTACTTTTGGACCTGCATGCCTCAATGGCAGGCCTCCTCACGTCCGACAGTGGGTTTACATCATTGACCTCTGATCGGATGATTCCATGGATGTTCAACTCCAGCTCATCCATTCATGTTCGTTGGAATGTACTAGAGTACATTGGGAATCATCGACATTAATGGTGATCTCCCTCGTGCTTGTTAACGGTTTGAATCATTGACCGGTAATCAAGTGGTTTCTTCCATGTTCGACATCAGGACATATATTCACATGGTTAGATTCGTACTACATCGGGATCGGTAAGAAGACCCTGGGTTGAGTGATCACTTTGATATGTACTTTGCCCAGGTTGCGATGGAGTTTCTTTTGAACAATGGAACATATATTGTCCCATAGATCCACTTTGTATTGGTCATGGTTATGTCTTGTCATCTTGTAGATCCACTGTGTATTCTTAGTGGCTACGATCAGTTTAGGTCATGTATAGATCCACACTGTATCCTCGGTGGCTATACCTTTTTATCAACACAATTACAGATCCACAGTGTATTTTATGGCGGCCATATCTTGCAAGTCTTAATCACCCAAGCATAGGTATGCATGCCTTGGGTTTGCAACATGTCATAATATTTGTTGGATGTTTGTGTGCAGCTTCTGTCAGGTTCTCTGTGTCTATACCCTTGCTTGAAAGTCTACAAAGCATTTCAGTCATCAGTTCCTGTCTTCTAACTTCATACTTTGGGGGGAAATCTGTTACACATAAAAAATACTCACTTTGATAGTGTCGCAAGTGTCTTCATTACAAAGGTCGCAAGTGTCACATTTTTCTCACAAGTGTCGCAAGTGTTAAAGAAAGCATACTACCATGATGCCTATGTCGTGCCTATAACGACATGAGAAGGACACTTGAAACACCTCAAACATTTGATTTGGAAGAGGAGAAATGAGTCAGTTGGCTCATGAACCTTTTTCCATCTGAAAACACTAAAAAATCTAAGCTTTTGAAGGAGAGCGCTCCCCTATACCTCTTCTGGGAGCACTGACACTCCCCCTTACACTGTCTGGGAGCGTTATAAATCTCCTTTGGCCCTCTTGAGGGAGTGCTGATGTCTTTAGGAGAATTGGCACCCCCCTTAAGCCTACTGGAGAGAGATATATCTCTCTGATGGCCCTTTAGAGGGAGCACTACCTATTCTGGGCAACAATTGAGTTGTTGAGAGGAATGGGGGAAGGATCGTTTCATTCTTGGAAGGCAGTTGGATTCGAATCCCTAGTCTAGCCATGATCTTAGGGCAGATCCTCAACTGAAGGAGACAAATCCTCAACTTCCCCAAGGATATCTCAAGTGGTTAAAGAATCTCCAAGGCTATATAAGAAATTTTTCTCATGGTGAAAAGGGGACTGGAAAAGAGAGAATCACACCAAACTTATGATCTCGTAAGTGGTG